>JAPXFQ010001742.1:600000-802140 GCA_028564705.1 Apricaphanius iberus | reverse complement strand
TAGATAACTAGTAAGGCCCACACGCTCACTGGTAAACTAGGGGGTATTTTTGCCTTTACATGTCAACAAGTGACCATTTTGGCAACTCACTAGTTAACTAGTGGGCGTTTTGGGGCCCACTAGTAAACTAGTGACACTTTTTGCACCTCACTAGTTAACTAGTCAAATGGAAATTGCCATCACTAATTCACTAGTGGGCATTTTGGGGCACACTAGTAAACTAGTGACACTTTTTGCACCTTACTAGTTAACTAGTTGTCATTTGTGTCTTCACTAGTTAACTAGTGAGCAGTTCGGCCTTCACTAATTTACATTTAAGTGTCACACTGAAGCCACTAGTTTACTAGCTAAAGTTCCTTTGGCCAGCATGTTAACTTGTGTGGCACATGCAAATGTTTTGGGTGGGATTTAGTGAAATTCTGCACTGTGATTGGTTCTCATATTTTACTTAGACATAGGGAGCCAATAGAAAGCCTCAATTTAAGAATTCTCTGCCTACTAATTAGAATTCTGTAGCTGACTAGTGTGAATTTAGGCTTGAACTAGTTTACTAGTAGTATTTATGACCTCACTAGTTAACTAGTTTGGACAATGGATACATCAGCTAGTTAACTAGTGAGCCTGCTGTCACCACCAAGCAAACTAGTAAGCCATTTATGGTTCACTAGTTAACTAGTGTCATTGACCTACTCCAACTAGTTAACTAGTGAGGAGTTATGCCTTCACTAGTAAACTTGCGCACATTCTTGGCTGTCTCTAACTAACTAGTGAGACACAAAAACCTTCAACTAGCTTACTGGTATGCATTTTGGCCTTTACTAGTTGACTAGTGGACATTTCCAGCTCTCACTAGTTAACTAGTGAAACCTAAATGTGTTCACTAGTTAACTAGTGGACAGAAATGCCTTGCATGTTCATGACAATTATGCCTGATATCAAGATATCAGAATAAATGCTAATACGGCTTGCCATAGTCACTCAACTAATAATCAGACAGCCTTGCAGGTTCTGAAAAAACCTAAATGAAGACAAGAGTCAACACTGGCAGACTTTGCTGAGGTACTTTACTTTGCGTTAATGACTTCAGTGCTGTTTTTTGTTCTGCTTCAATTAAATTTTTAACTGAAGATCTTTTTTCTCCTCTCTTTTATGTCATCAGGTTGTAGAAAAAAGCTCTCCTGTGAGTCACCTCAATATCCCTCAAAATCTTGTTGGAATGGCAGAGGGCAAACTTCTAGAGCTGAAGATCTTTTGCCGAACTTGTGAGGCAGCCGAACGGTCGGGCCGGGTTCGGGCTTAATTTCTATCATTGTCCACAGGCTTTGGTCGGGCTTGGGCTTTGGAGGTCAGCTGATCATCTCATTAGTGCAATATTTTATAATAAAGTGCTGCAGTGGGCCACTAACATTAGTCCGAATCTACCTGTCAAGATATTGCCTGCACACCGCATGCGTCATGACGTGAAAGACCTACTCGTCTCAGATCGAATCAGAAAACATGGTCCGACTGCGCGCTGTGCTCTCAGAAAATGCACTTTTACCAGACATCCCAAGTCCCAGGTGCAGAAGTCTCCTGCATTTATATAGCAGCTCCCTGATGCTCACACGTCAGATAAAATCCAGTGACATGGAGAGGAAGCGGTCAAGAGCGCACACAGAGCGCACACAGGTGATACAGATTTTTTACGCAAAAGAACCAAGCCGTTAAAGCTTCATATACCCACAGACTAAAAAATATATATATAAATCACCATGCCTTGAAATTATTCTTAATCATTTATAATTTTAAGCTTCAGATAACAGGCCTATTTGACCGTAATTTCAATTTCAATTTAATCGGGTTTGGGCTTTAATAAGATGTCAATCAGGATACTCTTCGGGCTCGTGCTGAACTCTCTCATGCTTGGGTCGGGCCTAACTTTTAAGGCCCAGTTACCGATCTAGTTCAGCCCTTTGACTGACAGCAGCATCTGACTCCCCACTTCCGTAGACTCCCACAGATCAGGAGTTATAAGCACTTCAGGTACCGGTGAAAACTTTCACATTGAGCATATACACTAGCAGCAACATGCATGTGAAAGTTTTTTTATGTCACTTATCTGTATGACCATATCAGGCCATTCTGTGCTGACGAGGCTAGAGACATCACATAGCCAGTGCCAAGGGGCATCTAGACAGACCTAACAAGCCACCCAACATCAGATCTGTGTGGTATCACCACAACACTGCACCATACACCCCCAGTACACAGAAATAAAAAGAACAACACACAGTTACAAACAGCACACAGTTTTTTTTAGTGGTCAGGAAGGCTAACTCTGTTTTGATTAATTGATATATTTTTTTTATTTTTTATAATTTTATATATTTTTTTACTATAGCTACATTTGGTGCTGTCTGCACTGTTTATAATTTCTTTCTATGGCATGGTGCAAAGAGAGATATTTCAAGCCTTTATTTGTTATAGTTTTGATGATTAAGGCTTACAGCTTTAAGTTAACCTGGTTAACCACAATATTCTAATTTTAAATCTGGCGTTTCATGAACTCCAAGCCATAATATAAACATTAAGCCTAATAAAAGTCTCTGCAGCTAGTGTACTTTTATTTAGTTTTATCGAGTTTAATTTCACTTATGTGCAACTTTATGTTCTATTGTTGCAGTTTTGCAGAATAAATTTTCTCAAAAATACATGCGCCGTTTCTTTCTTTCTTTCTTTCTTTCTTTCTTTCTTTCTTTCTTTCTTTCTTTCTTTCTTTCTTGCTGCAATGCGACAAACATGTAGAAGGAGGTGCTCTGGTGAAAGAAGAATAAACAGAACGTTTTTATCAAGGTAAAAAATGATGGAAAAAAATACACTGCACATTAAAACAGTAAAACAACATCAATGGAGCACAACTGCCAGTCAACGACTCCATGCAGTCGGCTGGTATTTCTTAAATAGAAAACTTTTCAACTGATTGGAATGCTTTTTGATGATTGAATTCAAATGATTTTTCATGTAAAGTGCCTTGACATTACATCTGTTGTGAATAAGCACTATAAACAAACTAAATTGAAGTGTAACATGGTGGTGGCGGCATTATGCTTTGGGAAAGCCTCTTTTCTCTAGGGACAAGTAAGGTTGACAGGATTGAAGGACAGATATAATTTTAATACTACAAAGTTTTAGTAACTTGACAAAAGGTGAAAAAGAGTTATAACGTTTGTCTGTTGTCATTTGTTTGCTCAGGTATGAGGCTTTTCTGTAAATGTAATTATTTGATGCAGCCAGCAAGGCTTGGGTTTCAGTTGATTTTGACTGCATTGTATTATAGCAATGATTAATTTGTTTTACCATGGATCCTATTTGCACAATATTTTTCATAGCACATTTCTAAAATAGTCAAAAGAAAATTCAACAAGTGAAGCTGGAATAGCAAGGCACATTGCTATTTGACACCTGTTGAAGAATTTAATGCTTACATCAACAGCAAAACTTATTATAAATAACTTTAACTATAGATGAGATTCAATTACTTAAATTAAATTTAAGATGGGGCACCACTTCTATATTATAACAATTTTGGATAATCTCTCTCTGGAACGATGTAAAGCTCAATGCTGGGATGAGTAACTATACTAAAGAATCAAAACACAGAAGGTTTCCTTTAAAATGTGTTTCTTTTATGTTTCTTTTGCATTTCGAAATCTGAATATGATCTAGCCTGACCTGTAATAATTTCGCCTAACCATAAACTATGGTTCAAACAAATAAAGGTTAAACACATCAAACTATCAGTATTACTGAATTCTTTTAATGAGTTTATATACTTTTAAAGACAATTATATATATATATATATATATATATATATATATATATATATAATATATATATATATATATAACTGGTCCCAGTATTGGTAGCTAATACTCATAAATTAATTTCTTTAAAGTCGTCAGATCCTGGATCTTACATTACAAAGACACATTCCAGAGATTAAAATGAATAAAAAAGGCTTTTTTTGGCAGGTTTTGGCTGAACAAAAGAAGTTGTTAGAAGAAAAGTAATTAGTTCTAATCACTGCTGAGGCTTGCCTTGGTGCCATTTCTTTTGCAGTGTTCATTTCATCATGCCAGTTTTGGAACACACTCTGAAGTGTATCAATACGGCCCAAAATATCTCATGCATATTGACTCAAATCCCCAACAATCCGGAGAAATTATAAGTGGAATTCGCCAAAAATGTCTCCCTTTTTTTCTCAGAAAGCAAATACCCTGATTCAAATCCCTCTCACAAATACTACCGACTCAATAAGGCAATGGCTGGCTAAAAGGGTGCAAGCTCCAGATCATAATATATTCACCTGGCAATGTGGAGAAAAGCTGTAATCCTTGGTTTAGTATTCTGACAGTAGCATAGTGAGGACCGGACAGCAAAAGCTGTTAAGGTGAAATAGTGTCTTGCACCTTTGCACGCTTTTGACTCAACAGGCCATGGCTGTAACTCTGCGAGGTCTTATGAGGAAACGACTTTATGGAAGGCTTCCAACATGCTGAGAGTCACTAACCTTACGTGTTCAGTCAGCCTGAGTCTCTGGGTTTATGTGGCTGTCCTTGATGTTCTGTTGTCTTCTTTTCAGGAACACAGCTTTCCTCATAGATGCTGAACATTTTATAATCATTTTAATTTGGAACACAGTGTTCTCCGATGGCTAAGCAGGAGTGATTTGTTATACTGCTAAAAGCTGAGATCGTTGCTGCAGTGTATTGCTCAATGACAAATGTCAGTTCAAGGCTGCAACGATGTATTTAGATAAGGACTGTACTGACATGATTAAACTGGACCTCTTTTATGTTTCCAAAGTTTTGATGGTAATTACATAACTTGCTTAAGCTAAAAAGAAAAAGGTTTTCCTGTTGGATTCATTCACCAAAAGTAAGGATCTTAACAGCTGTGGTGAGTAGTCAGTCCAGTGCATTTTTGGTAGTAGTTTAGTAGTTCAAGTATCTTGGAATCACTAAATAGATCCATAACAAGAAGAGTTTGATTACCACACAATAGTTGACCACCAGGCACTGAAATAATGTATTTTTACAGCATCTTTTAGGATGGAGGAAGTTAGAACCACAGAGCCAAAGAGACAAAGAGCACACACAAATCACCACCTAACAAAAAGCGGTGTAAAGCTAAAGGTCTCACACACTGAGAAACTCTGAAAAAGGATCAGCCACTCTGAGTTAAGGAATCAGAGAGTGACTGTGGGGGAACCAAGGCAAGAAGACGGAATCCAGGACTGAGGAAGACAACGAGGTGAGTATGTATTTTAGGTAGAATTGATTCAAATCGTTTTCTAGGAACAGGAGTAATGCTTTGGCCTTGTGCCATGCTAGGGAGAGAGAACCATCAGGCCTAAGCTCCTGATTTGAGCAGTAGTGTTTGTGTGTACTGATTGGAAACACCTGGAACTGCACCTGCCAGTCATAACCTGCAGAGAGAGGTAAGAAGAACAAAGACACACCAATACATGAAACACACAGCCAATGACTACATTTACAAGCTGTCAATATTTTCACTGATATTTTGAATTATTTAGATTTATCAAATCTTTGTAAATGTTTTTTGTCAATTGTATTGCTTACATGCAAAAGAATAATCAAGTTAAGTTTTTTCACTTCGTCATCCTTTCTCTCTTGCTGTGTGGAGAAGCTATGTCAGTCGGATCTTTTCCCGTCCCATCCCCGACTCCTGTCACTCACTCACTCTCCTCCGGGGTCTCATGGGAAACATAGTTTTCTTTCTCACTTATACCAATTTTTCTTTTCAAGTATTGTTTATAACTATAAGTATTTGAAAAAGAAAACAAGTAATTTTTGCCTTTCTGGATACCGTATTCGGGTTCGGCTCCACCCCTAGTTCAAATGATCATAAAGTCTTCAGTTCTCACTGCCTCTTCGCTGCCGTCTGTGTATCTAGCTAAGAAACCACGACAACTTGGGGCTCTGCTCTCTGTGCACATACACGTTATTTTGGTAGAGTGGATTTCATGATGTTTCTCTCATTCACATGTTTTTTTGTTTTTGCTGTCAGACAATAGAATAAGTCTGAAATACTGAGTGGAACCTGGCCTGGTAAGACTACCTGTTACACGTCACTATCTCAAAGCCCAAAAATGTATTTCATGCAAAGGCATGAGTGATGACACGCCCATAGCTCGACGCTGCTCCTCTTTCACTCAACAAAGAGAAGAAGCAAAACCTCTCACTCGATATACTGCGATATAGCAACATTCTTAAAATGTAAGTCACTAATTTTGGCCCTCCTTTGGAGAAATAAATCCTTACTTGGGTCTGTCAAATCTGTAAGTCTAGCAACAAAGACGGATGGAAACACTGGGAAGTAGAAGCGTTCTAAAGGAATATGCAATTTGATTGGTTGGTAGCGTCACATGGGTCGCTGTGCCAGGTAGATGCAGAAATGAAAGCAGACAAGCACAATGTTGCCTGTTGAAGGCATCTGAAAGCAGACATTCATGGGTAAAATGTTTAACCTTTTTGTGTTCATCCACAAGGAGGGAAAATTATTTTCCAGGATAACTTAAACATTTCCTGGACATTTTACTTTTTATTCTATTTTCCATGTGTCTTCAATGATTGAACATTTTTATATAATTTTCCAGGTTTTTCTGACCAGGTGGGAACCCTGATGATAGTTGTTGAGTTGGATGTTATACAGACGTGGACAAAATTGTTGGTACCCTTCATTAAATAAAAAAAAACTCATAATGGTCACAGAAATAACTTTAATCTGACAAAAGTAATATTAAATACAAATTATATAAATGTTGACCAATGACAGTCAGACATTGCTTTTCATCCATGCTTCAACGGAATTATTTAAAAAATAAATGCATGAAACAGGCCTGGACAAAAATGATGGTACCCACAACTTAATATTTGGTTGCACATCCTTTTGAGGCAATCACTGCAATCAAATGATTCCTGTAACTGTCAATGAGACTTCTGCACCTCCCAGCAGGTATTTTGGCCCACTCCTCATGTGCAAACTGTTCTAGTTGTTTCCGGTTTGAAGGGCGCCTTTTCCAGACAGCACGTTTCAGCTCCTTCCAAAGATGCTCAATAGGATTGAGATCAGGGCTCATAGAAGGCCAGTGTTTTCCTCTTAGCCCTTCTTGGGTGTTTTTAGCTGTGTGTTTTGGGTCATTTTCCTGTTGTAAGACCCGTGACCTGCGACTGAGACCATGCTTTCTGACACTGGCCAGCACATTTCTCTCTAGAATCCCCTGATAGTCTTGAGATTTCATTGTACCCTGCACAGATTCAAGACACCCTGTGTCAGATGCAGCAAATCAGCCCCAGAACATAACCGAGCCTCCCCCATGTTTCACAGTAGGGACCGTGTTCTTTTCTAGATATGCTTCATTTTTCCGTCTGTGAACATAGAGCTGATGTGCCTTGGCAAAAAGTTAAATTTTTGTCTCATCTGTCCACAGGACATTCTCCCAGAAGCTTTGTGGCTCGTCAGCATGTAGTTTGGCATACTCCAGTCTGTTTTTTTTCTGAATATTTGTCCTCTGGCTCAAACAGCGAAGGATGTTCCGATCTGACACTGATGTTCCTTGACCATAAAGTTCATCTTGGATCTATTTTGAAGTCTTTCTAGGCTCTTTTGTTACCATTTGGATTATCCGTCTCTTTGATCTGTCATCAATTTTCCTCCTGCAGCCACGTCCAGGGAGGTTGGCTACAGTCCCATGGATCGTACATTACTGAATGACATGTGCAGCTGTAGTCACAGAAACATCTAGCTGCTTGGAGATGGTCTTATAGCCTTTACAGTTAACATGCTTGTCTATGATTTTCTTTCTCATCTCCTGAGACAACTCTTTCCTTTGCTTCCTCTGGTTTATATTGAGTGTGGTACACACCACGTCACCAAACAACACAGTGACTACCTGGAGTCCTATATATAGGCCCACTGAGTGATTACAGGATTTTAGACACCTAGGATGCTGATTAGTGGACATACCTTGGATAAACATGTCCCTTTGGTCACATTATCCCGGAGGGATAGAATACTTATTTAGCTCAAATCAGTTTATGTTATTTAAAGTTATTTTTTCAATTTTCCTTTTGATATGTTATATGTCACTGTTAAAATAAACCTACCATAAAATGATACTGTTCTGAGACTTATATATAGTCCTGCTTAAGACTACAGATTGTAGTATTTTATTTGGTTTATTCCTTGCTGTAATATCTGACTGACGTGAAGTTACAGTGATGGTTTGCTTAGGGACTATGAAAAAATTTGTTTGCAGCTCAGATCCTTTGATCGTTTTTGTGGTTTGAAAGGAGAGAGGTGACTGATGGAGCTGCCTGGGTCAGCGTTATTGATTCATTTGGAGTAGGTAGTGACTGTAATATTAAGCTACCTGGTGTGCTATAATGAAAACATGAGGGGAAACCTTTCTTTTATAAAACGTTTTTATCGACCTGTTTTTTTCTATCACACCAGACGTCTATCGATAGACATTTATTGCTATCAAATTATTGTACAGCCCTAATATATATATTTGATTAAATGAAATAAATCTTTAAATTAAGAAAATAAAATAAATATTTATTCAAACATCCTGGAGTCCAGGTTTGGTGTTCAGGCAGAGTGAACGGGGTAATCTTGACCCAGCGAGAGCAGCAGAAGGTGCATTTTGGAGAATGGTATCACCTGGACCCAACATGACAATTAACCAAAGCACACAACCAGGATAACCAAGGAGTGGCTCTGGAAGAAGCATATCAAGGTTCTGGATTGGCCAATCCTTCCCTAAATCTTCCAAGAAATTCTGGAGGGAGCTGAAACTCAAAACCCAACAGATCTAGAGAAGGTTTGTTTGGAGAAGTGGGACAAAATCTCTGTTGAAGTATGTGCAACCTTTGTCAAAAACTACAGGAAACACTTAACCTCTACAATATCAAACATAGGCTTCTGTACCAAGTATTAACTCTTATTTCCTCCGGCGTTCAAATATTTATGTGCAGCAATAAAATACAAAGAAATTCTTTAAAAATCATGCAACTCAACGTTGCAGGGTGTCCAAATACTTATGTTCCTCACTGCTTCCACAGAGGTTATTTCATTCATCTCTTCTACATATAAACTTTAAGCATTCAGTCATTGAGCAGAGACTCAGAACTGAATGGATTTAGAAAGGAAGAACATGTACCATTCCTCTTATGTCAAACAGGTGATCTAGAGAGTGTCGTAGGTCCTGCCAACACCGGACCAAGCTACCAGGGACCAGTGGATTAAATTAATTTTTATTGATGCTGTTCCTGCAATCCTCCCCACTGGTCTAGGTGTCTTTGCTAATCATTTTTAGTCAGAATGCTTAGCTAAATTGGGACAATATCAGCAAAAATGGCAACGAAGCTCCATTTGGAAAGAGAAGCTATTCTAACAATCATAGACTTGCATGCATTTCAAATCAGAAAGGCTATGGTTCTGTTACTGTACTGTATTTAACCAACAGCAGGTAACTGCTAATGGGGCCATAGGGAAGGGAGTCGGGACTATAGGGGGCAGTGGGTGCTATGTTTGAAATACCCAGAGGTCGAAAACACAGAGAAAGCTGAAGTAGAAAACCTGCATGAGTGCACTGAACTCGCTAGGTCGTGGCCAGGTCAGGTTTAGTCATAACTTGAGCCATACTGTCATTTTTCGAATGAGATGCTGAGGCGTAGTCTACGGCGTCAACCGCTCTCCTTCCTCTCACCAATCAACGCACCACTCATTTGAATCATTACAATGACCATCATTGCACATAATCCCGTGAGACAATACTTCATTTAGAAAAAAGGATTCGAAAAGCACCATTTTTTTTTTCAATGGCCTTAAAGGAACAGTGTGTAATTTTCGGCCGGTAGGGGGGAGTGCAAACCTAGATTATCACAAGCCTGCTTTATCTGTGTCTTCGAATACGAAACTCAACAACTAGTGCTCTTTTCAAAGCTCAATTCCCTGAGAATGATCTATTTGCAGCAACATGACGAGCACATCAGTCTCTTTCATCGCTTGGAGCTAGCGAAGAGATAAAAATGTATTTATGGCGAAACGTTTTTGCATTTTGAGAGGAAATCAATGTTTTAATATGTTCCGTGCGCTTTGTCTGTCCGGGCTCTTGTAGAAGTAAAGATCGTGTCTAGTATGGCTTTCCCCCATAAAAGTGGCTATGTATTTTAAAACGGATTTTTAAAGTCATATTTTAAAATATCGCCAATATTTTGCAGTTAATGTGCTTTACGTATTATTAAATAATATTTTAATGGCTATTTTCAAAGATGTACGGCAAAAACTACACACTGTTACTTTAAAGGCTATAATAGAACATGGATATCCACATAGTAATAGGTTATGAATCCTTAAAAAAAATGTACAGATACAAATCTTGAATGTGGCCTGAAAATACAAGCTTACTATTTCCTCCTGCTCCACATGGAACTGAAATGCACACCCACTTGTGTGTAATGAAATGTTTCAAGAGGGTTATTATAATAGGTTATTATAATGAGATTTTGATTTTCCCACAGACAGACCACTTCTCAAAGGAAATTTAAGTGGTAAATGGCCTGTATTTGTATAGCACCTTACTATATCACTACAGACCCCAAAGGGCTTTACATTACGTTCAGTAATTCACACACCCATTAACACATACTAATGATGGCATGCTACGTTGTAGCCACAGCTGCCCTGGGGCACAGTGACAAAGGTGAGGCTGCCGAACACTGGCGCCACTGTATCCTCTGACCACCACCAGTAAGCAACGGGTGAAGTGTCTTGCCCAAGGACACAGCAACCAAGACAGTCAGACCCGGGGCTTACACCAGCAACCCTCTGATTACAAGACGAATGTGACTTTTAAGTAGGGGGGATAGTTTTGCAGCTTAGAGGGATCATCAAGTGTCAATATAACAAACCCTAGCTATAGAAGGAAGGATCCCAAGGATCCCCTCTTTATAACCTAGGCCTTATAAGGCCTCCTCTGGCTGTTTGAGGGCTTGTTAAATGAAATTTGGGAGTTGAGATAACACTGTTTATATGCTTGGCAAAGTAAGAGAGAAAGCAGGCTCTCGGGGCACGTCGTTGTTAACTGATCATCTTATGCAGCATTCAGACCAAGGACTTTGTCAGCGTCAGCAACGTCAAGAGTACATGTTAAGTCTTTGGCGGAGGCCGTTGGAGGAGCGTCACTGGGTGTTTCTCAATGTCAAGGCGTCTTGCCTACCAAGGCATTGCCTCGGTAGGCAAGACGCCTTGCCTACGAGGACATTGTCTTTCCTTGGTCAAAAAAACGGTTTGGAACAGACTAGCCTTACGTGACCGCGGTGGCTTACGTACTTTTTTTACTTCCCGCACATGTCAGTAAAATCAAACGTGCAAACAAATATTACCTACCAACCAACTGCAACTGCTAAGCAACTAACGAACCATATCTTAAGCCACCTTACACCCCACCACAACCACCACACCCGGCTTACTACTTTTTTTAATTTTTTTTGTATATGTCAGTTAAATCAAATGTGCAAACAAATTAGTACATGGTAGCCACCCAAGCTGCAACTGCACCAGCAACTAACGAACCATATATAACTGCTTTGGATCTAAATAATAATAATAAAAAAATAAAACAAACATTTTAGATATAAGCCCGATGGTTAAAAATAGCTGACTTACATTTAAAATAGAAATTTTCCCCGAAGTAGGTGCTGCCGGCTCCTACCGCGCTGTATTCTGGGAAATTTTTGACCGAGAGCAGGCTCAAGGAACGTCAGATGTTTTCTTGGTTAGTTAGCTAAACGGCTAACAAACAGAGGACAGATTCCTCCGTAGAACTTGAACATTGGAACACGCCTTGGCGGTCCCTGATGACGTATCTCCTAGGCAACCGGGGCATTGAGAAACAGCGACAGTCTCTGCGGCACTTTGTGAGCTTTGGCTCCGTCAAACTTTCAAGCTTTTCCTGCTTTTCATGCTTCAAGGCTCAAAAGCCAGCAGCGCAGAAGTTCAGCTAGTTGAACTTTTGACGGTGCTGACAGCCCTGAAGCGGCGCGTTAACCAATCAGAGCTTATAATTGTAGCGATGTCACTACACGTATTTTGAATGTAGCGGGAGCAGGAAAAACCTACATTTTAAGTCTAGGAAACGCATATTTAAAAAATCATAAATAACACTTACCGAAGACAGATGGACAGGCGCTCTTCAGGAGGAATAGAGAACCTGTAGTTGGTGTCCTGGTAGGAGATTTGAGCTCCGATGCGGCCCAGGAGGTCGTAAAATTAGGCGCGGGACAGACTGAAGTACCGCTGAAAGCGAACGTCATCCATACGTAGCTCCTGGAGCAAATGGTTAAACTCCCCAAACTCAGAACGCATCCGTAAAATCGGGTGTATCCACAAACGGCAATTATGTTGCCGAAGTCGACTCTGTCTAGCTTTATTTAGCAAATAAAGCCAAGCCACTCTCTCAATACTATCCGCCATATTTCAGAACATACAGCAACAGAAGAAGCCCCGCCCACGCGCTCTTCTTTGCTCAGAAGTGGCAGACTTTGCAAGCTTCAACATAGAAGTCTCAAACTAGATGCTTTGTGAGCTTTGCCTGACGCTGATAAAGCATGTGGTCTGAATGCAGCATTAGAGTCTCCAGATACACTACCGTTCAAAAGTTTGGGGTCACCCAAACAATTTTGTGTTTTCCATGAAAAGTCACACTTATTCACCACCATACGTTGTGAAATGGATAAAAAATAGAGTCAAGACATTGACAAGGTTAGAAATAATGATTTTTATTTGAAATAAGATTGTTTTTACATCAAACTTTCTTTCATCAAAGAATCTCCATTGCAGCAATTACAGCATTGCAGACCTTTGGCATTCTAGCTGTTAATTTGTTGAGGTAATCGAGAAATTGCACCCCACGCTTCTAGAAGCAGCTCCACAATTTGGATTGGTTGGATGGGCACTTCTTGCGTACCATACGGTCAAGCTGCTACCACAACAGCTCAACGGTTCAAATCTGGTGACTGCGCTGGCCACTCCATTACCGATAGAATACCAGCTGCCTGCTTCTTCTCTAAATAGTTCTTGCACAATTTCGAGGTGTGTTTTGGGTCATTGTCCTGTTGTAGGATGAAATTGGCTCCAATCAAGCGCTGTCCACTGGGTATGGCATGGCGTTGCAAAATGGAGTGATAGCCTTCCTTATTCAGAATCCCTTTTACCCTGTACAAATCTCCCACCTTACCAGCACCAAAGCAACCCCAGACCATCACATTACCTCCACCATGCTTAACAGATGGCGTCAGGCATTCTTCCAGCATCTTTTCAGTTGTTCTGCGTCTCACAAACGTTCTTCTTTGTGATCCAAACACCTCAAACTTGGATTCATCCGTCCACAGCACTTTTTTCCAGTCTTCCTCTGTCCAATGTCTGTGTTCTTTTGCCCATCTTAATCTTTTTCTTTTATTGGCCAGTCTCAGATATGGCTTTTTCTTTGCCACTCTGCCCTGAAGCCCAGAATCCCGCAGCCGCCTCTTCACTGTAGATGTTGACACTGGTGTTTTGCGGGTACTATTTAATGAAGATGCCAGTTGGGGACCTGTGAGGCGTCTGTTTCTCAAACTAGAGACTCTAATGTACTTATCTTCTTGCTCAGTTGTGCAACGCGGCCTCCCACTTCTTTTTCTACTCTGGTTAGAGCCTGTTTTTGCTGTCCTCTGAAGGGAGTAGTACACACCGTTGTAGGAAATCTTCAATTCTTAGCAATTTCTCGCATGGAATAGCCTTCATTTCTAAGAACAAGAATAGACTGTCGAGTTTCAGATGAAAGTTCTCTTTTTCTGGCCATTTTGAGCGTTTAATTGACCCCACAAATGTGATGCTCCAGAAACTCAATCTGCTCAAAGGAAGGTCAGTTTTGTAGCTTCTGTACCGAGCTAAACTGTTTTCAGATGTGTGAACATGATTGCACAAGGGTTTTCTAATCATCAATTAGCCTTCTGAGCCAATGAGCAAACACATTGTACCATTAGAACACTGGAGTGATAGTTGCTGGAAATGGGCCTCTATACACCTATGTAGATATTGCACCAAAAACCAGACATTTGAGCTAGAATAGTCATTACCACATTAGCAATGTATAGGGTGTTTCTTTAAAGTTAAGACTAGTTTAAAGTTATCTTCATTGAAAAGTACAGTGCTTTTCCTTCAAAAATAAGGACATTTCAATGTGACCCCAAACTTTTGAACGGTAGTGTATATCTGCGGACAAATTGCTCATATAATCTATGGTTTCAAAATAAGATTTTACACTTTTATTAGATGTCTTGGTTATTCCCAATCAACAAACTCGGAATCTACGATTCCAATAGGGTTTAGATGTTTCAAAGGCCGTATCAACTCACTGCTGCCACACTGAAGGCTTGAATCCTTTTTCAGCCAAATTTTTAAAGTAAAAAAAACATTTCCCCAGTAGAAATGATTAGAAGTCTTTAAGACCCTTTGAACAAACCATTTCCTGATCCTGCAAACTATTGCTTTAGCAGTGGAAATCCTGCATCATGCCCCGCTTCTGCACTAGTGCTTGACACTTGCATGGGCGTTTGCCCTCTCTGCAATGAAATGATGGATTCATGAGAGCTGTGTGAAGTCCAAAGCTTAGGATACTTTATATTCTTACTTACACAGACCTGTGGATGAATGCAAAAAATCCCCCAAAAACCCAACCTTTTCAAATATAATAATAAATGTAAATCCAATGTCTGCTCCTAATTTTGTCAGCTTTTATGTAACCTTGCGCCAACAACATAACATGAGTGATATCCTCTCTGCCCCCTCTCGTCAATTGCTATGGTAACATAATAAGATTTACCAAAAATATAAAGTGCTTGAAAATTCAATCTCACCACAACGTTGAATCAGTAACTGCCACGTAGATGTTTCTTTGCAATGAGACGGTCTGTCTGCGGGAGTTTTAAAGCTTCATTGCCCTATTAGAAAGCAGGTTGACAGATATTAAGCAGAGGAGAGCGGGGATCCATGCACAAAGTCTATATGTTAAATAGGGCAGTTGGTATTGTCTGCTAAATGTAGCTATCTTTTTCTTGGGCACCTTAAAGTATACTAAACATTTTCATTTTCTGAAAATAAACCTCTCAGACCTCTTTTTAGTCATGTTGCTAGCCTGTGGGTTTGTTTTCAGCTGAGACGTATTACATGACCCCGTTTTGACATGCGTCAAGATGGATGAAACAATGAGAAAATCTGGTCATTTTTTCAAAATAAAACAGCATTTAGACATGGCTTATGAATAACATTGAAAGATTGTAAGGGATTTATTCTTTCTGAACGACAGAGTAAAAAGTGTCGAATGAAGCTGAAAACGATTTGATCTTTTTTTTTTCAGAAGCCAATTATCCTTTTCTTTCTGCTTTACAGCCTATGCAGTGTGTGTTGGTCTGTCACATAAGATTCAAATAATACACAGTAAAGTTGTTGCTTGTAATCTGAATATTTTTTTGATAAAAACAACTCCAAAAAGATTTAAATGGACTGAGTAAAGTTACAAAGCACTCTATGTGACACAAAAATTATATTATTTGGTAAGGAGGTTAATAAATGTTGATGCTGATATAGAAAATTGTTGACTGCTTCTCAGTCCCACAGTTTCCCCTGATGTTTGTTACAGTGTGTAATCAATGTGTCAGTGTGTAATCATCAAATAACCAGTAACCCTAAATTAGCTTCAAAACAGGTGGTGTGAATTTCTTCTCTGGACACTTTTCAAGTTTTAATTTCAAGTAATCCATAAATTATGACCTTAAAGTGCAAATATAACCAGTCATGATATCAGTGTACTCCAGTTCTTTTTCGTCTTCAAGGGTGTTTGATGTATAGTGTATAATCAAGAGAGAGAGATTAGAAAAAGGAACCCATTTATTTTCCCTGACTCATCCCTCCCTTCTAAGCCTAAATCCAGTTTCTGGTGTCCTCCTCCCTCACTGCCTGTGTGTACTCAGCTCTCCTCAATGCATTTATGAATGTTGAAGTTTGATAATAAATCATTGCATTTCTTTCAATCTGGGAATATTTGCACTCATTTGTGCACTCACCAAATCCCTATCTGAGTTATTATTCCTTGAATTCCTTCAAATTAAGATAACCACAACACGACCTGGTCCTGAGGTCCTATTGTAGTTCGGCATATTATGTAGTATGCAGCTAAATGTGTACTATGTAGCACTAATTTACACACAGCACTTATCTGGTATAGAAGGTGTTTGGAAATTACAGCTAATACTTAAATGAAGTGAAATAAAGAACCAGGCAGAAAAAAGAGGCTTATTTTGTCCCGTTTCTCTTTCGGCATCATCATTTTTCAAGAAGCACCTCATTATGTGTCGTGGGTGGAAGTTTATCAAGAGAACATCAGAGGACTAGTGGTCAATATCAATTGCTTGGGTACTAGTGGTATTTAAAATGTCCAAACTACTTGCAGCTGTCCCCATCATTGCCTCCTGTAGTTATGCTGTATGGGATGTTTGACTTTTGCTAGAACATTAGAAAACAGAACTCTGAAAATAACTGAAGCTGTTGGGCATCTTCTAAGCATTCAGGTTCCGTAAGTACAGACTTTCTATAGTCTGTGCACCGCCTTAAAGCTAATTTAATGGTGGAAAATTCCACATTGTAAAACTATATAATTACTGAAATCTGAACACAGTTTAGATGGTAATCAGAATATACATAACTCTAACCCACTCTATAGGTTTTATTTCCATTACAGTGGACCCCTGGTATTTGGGGGGTTAGGGACCACAGCTGCCTGTTACTAGTTGAAATCTGTGAAAACTTGAGACCTCCTCTAGAACCACTGGTAACAGCCCATAGTTTGCACAGAATATTTACCTTAATATGCATTAATTCCAGAGAACACCATCTTAGTGCTTTGTCAGAAGTCAATGTTCACAGTCTTAAAGGCACAGTGTGTAATTTTCGGCCAGTAGGGGGCAGTGCATACCTAAATTATCAGTGTCTGTGTCTTCAAGGAAGAAACTCAACAACGGAGGTCCGATTTGTGCTGTTTTCAAATGCTCAATTCCCTGAGAATGATCTATTTGCAGCAACATGACGAGCACATCAGTCTCTCTTTCATCGCTTGGAACTAGCAAAGAGGTAAAAATGTATTTATGGCGAAACTCTTTTGCATTTTGAGGGGAAATCAATGTTTTAATAGCGGGCTTGTTCCGTGCGCTTTGTCCGTCCGGGCTCTTGTAGAAATGAAGACGTCATCTTATATGGCTTTGCCCTGAAAAGAGGACCCGTGCCTACGTATTTTAAAACTGATTTTTAAAGTCATATTTTACAATATTTTGCAATTAATGTGCATTACGTAATTATTATTACATAATATTTTAATGGCTATTTTCAAAGATGTACTGCAAAAACTAAACACTGTCACTTTAAATCCACTCGTCAGGGGCCAGCCAATCAGTAACAGGGGAAAAAATACAGTAAATAGTATTACTGGATTGGTTTTGTTCGTTCTGGGTTTTCTGACTGTTTATACTTAAACATTACAGTTTCTTTGAATTAGCAAGCCAAGCAGCATTGCAGCAAGGTTTTCCATGAAGGCATACTTGGTGCAAAAGTATTGGTGCCTTTTTAACTGTGAAGATGAAGTCAGAACGTTATCATATTTGTTTTTACCCTAACCTCAACACAAACAGAAGTCAGTGAATGAAACTACAGAAAACCAATGAAAAGACAAAAATTGTTTTACAAGCCACAACTTCTTTATTTTTTTCTTGTGGACAGTGTCTATGCCCATACCACTGCTCAGTATTATCAAACCCAAAATACCCCCATTGCTCCGTACTGTAGGGCCTGAGAGTGTGGATGTTATCATACAGCACAAATATTAAGTAAACTTATCAGGACACATAACATTAAATCTGTCTGTAATAAATATTTATTTACAGTCCATTTAATACAATGGTAAAGTCTATGGAGATGCATTCACACCTAATACTCCAGTATACTTGGTTCGATTGAGGACTGAAATTGCAAAATTGTTGGTATTTAGCTGGTGTGGTACAAATTCACTCTGCCTTTTATTTTTAAACGAATCAAAGCTTTTGTGCAACAATTTCACCTCTCCACCTGTGGTGGTGGTGATGCACTTCTTTGTGTGCTGGGGGACCCTTCACCGTACAGTGGAATGTAAACAAACATGGTGGCAGCAGACTGTAGGTGTTTTAGAAATGCTAATTTTGCAAATGTTTTAGGTCAAAACTGCTGCAGCAACTAAGGATGAACAGAGAATGAGGTGCGGGACTATGGAGGATGCTGTTTTTTACACAAAGCAGCTGAGATGGCTCCATGAGGCAGTGTGCTTTGATTAGGGGCGTACACAACTTCATAGCCCTCTTTATACAGACGTTGAGTAAGGTATGTACAAATTCCAGCATCTAACTATCTAGCTAGCCTGGTTGTTTAGATTGTATTTACCCAGGATGCCCTGCAAAACCGTTTGATTTCTGCTTTTAGTGCAGGCCCTGGTCCGCTTGCCATTCACAGCTGTAATCGAATCATAGCAGAGTTTGTTTCAATTGAACCGAGAGCTATGTTTTTAGGCAGACTACAGTTTGCTTTTTTGGGCTGAATCATAGTTCAATTCCACATCCACACATCCCCAAATGAACTAGAATTTCCTGGGAAAACTAACAAGAGATCGATGCAAGTAGACTAAACGGGACTGGTGTGAATGCACCATCAGAACCACATAAATAGGGTGATACTAAGTTGAAGTTGGCTTACAATTGTTGGGAAATGTCTAAAGGTCTCAACTGATTTCCACTAACTTGACTAGCTATATCTACTCTAGTCTATAAACTTGGACTAGATTATTCAATACGAATGGCAGAATCCGTCAAACCCAGTTCAGGATTAATTAAATCTCAATTTAATTTTTGAAAGGGTTATTTAGCACCCGTGTAGGTTTGGATTCTTGTAGCCATTTTGGGACCCAGAAACTACCAAGCACTGCTAAGTGCTGGGCTGAGCCTCAGAGAAAAGCAAGGACTTTCATTAACTGCATCTAGGTGAGGTGTAAATTGCAGTGCTTCTCCACCACATTTAAACTATTTATTTGATGTAACTAATCACAACGTTTCCTGGGCACCTCACTCTGGACATTTTCCAGGCATATCCAACTAGAAGGAGGCCCCATGTATATATTCCAACCACATCTAATGGAGTATATGTATCACTACTAGCATGGGAACAACTAAGAATATCCCAGAATGAGCTGGGGAGTGTTGCAGAGGAACGCAATGACAGCGTTTTCCTCTTGGATCTTTTATCACAGTAAATGGATGGATATATTAATGTATATTAAAAGTGAACAGCAAACATTAAATAATTCATATGAACTGAAGTTGGAAATAATTTTTTTTTGATGGAAATCTTGAACGAGACTAAATACAAATGACAACAATTCCAGCTTTTATTAACCGGTATTATTTTGTCCAGCCTCTGTGGCGTTCCTCTCAGCACTGCCTTTCTCCAAAGGGTTGATTCATCTTTTACCTTCATTACTGATTCGACATACTTACTCTCATTTCTCAATGAGTTTGTTTAGATGTAATTCTTAAATCCTTTGCTGTAGAACGGCTTTATTTCAGATGTGGTTTAATGTTGAAATATGTTTTATAGTATATAAGCAATAACCAGAGATGTGCAAACGGCAGTCTTGAAAGACAATGGCAAAGGCAATGCTTGGAAACTTGTCCCAATATGGCGACGAATCAACACAGATTATAAAGATATTAAAATTTCCAATAATTGTACAGTAGATTTAGAAGAAAAAAATGCAGTGTTTGGATGAAACATATGCAGTATCACCTGTTTACATAAGTGTTTACTTCCAGGTTTCACCTCGTTGAGAGAATGACTGCCTCAAACGTTCATAAGAAAATGTTATACCTCGTTTCCATAGAGCGGTCCGGAGCGTCACTGTGCAGCCCACATTGCTATTGCGCAATGCTCACTTTTCATGTCTGCGTTCCCACCGCAGACAGGACCAGGCAGGGACCAGGAAATAGAAACAGCAATCCCTCACACTGAGCAAGCATGAAGCGACAGTGGAAAGGAAAAACTCCCGTTTAACAGGAAGAAACCTCCGGCAGAACCAGGCTCAGCACAAGCGGTCATCTGCCGAGACCATCTGTGGTTTGTAGAATACAGAACAGAGAAACAGAACAGAGACATAGAAAGAGCAACAGAATTGATGCAGAAGTTTGTTGCAGGATGTGGAGAACTTTCCGTCACTGCAATGCCATCTTAGTCAGGGTCGTCAAGCAGGGCGGGTCAGGAGCACCTACTATAAGAAAAGACTAAGAGAAAACAGGTTAGCGCTTGAACTGACAGCACATCATGCAGTTGGGAAGAAGTAGGAGAGAAAGTAGGAACTGACTCTAATAATGTCCTCCAACAGCCTATCCTAAAGCAGCATAGCTACTAACATTAACCTGTCTCCTAGCTACTAGGAAACCTAGCTACTAACACTTTCTACCTGGCTTACATTAATCTATCTCTACCTAGCTACTCTACCTCTTCCTATCTCTTCCTAGCTTTTGACACTCTACCTGACTACTAACATTAACCTGTCTGTCTCTAACTATCTGTCTAACCTGTCTCTAACTGCCTATTAACATATCTCTAACTTTAAGCTTTGTCAAAGAGGAAAGTTTTAAGCCTAGCTTTAAAGATAGGCAAGTTGTCTGCTTCACGAACCAACCTTGGGAGCATGTTCCATAGGAGGGGAGCCTGTTAACTGAAAGTTATGCCACCCATTCTACTTTTAGAAATCCTAGGAACTACCAGTAAACCTGCAGTCTGAGAGCGAAGGTCTCTGTTAGGAACATAAGAAAGGACTAAGCTCTGCAACGCTAGTATCACCGTCCCAGCCGTACCCGGACCGGTCTGATAGGGTTCTAGTCCGTGGGCCATTTTGACGGTGGGAATGGCCAAAATGCGAACTGGACCTTGCCGGTCCGGACGGGACAGCTCTGTGGAAACTGGACATTAGTTTATTATGCTGAACCAAAAACAAAAGACATTTTGGTCCTCATGATCTTTAATGTGCCCAGTTACAAAATACACATTTACATGTAATAACAATGGTTCAGTGTATGTGCAGAATGAGTAAACATGTTGGAATAGCACATTTTATGTAGAAGCACACATAGATAAATACTTTGTCCTTGCTGTGCCAACCTTCTAGTCTTTTCTTTCTGTTCGGTTTGCTTTGAGTGGAAACTTAATTTGCTAGATTTAATACACATGCCATTCAAAGCATGTAACATTGCAGGTATCCCCTAAAATGAGAAAGATCCCATCCTTATTTCTAGTCAATTAATGGATCAGACATGGACTATAAGTGGGGTATAGGCGAATTTGAATGATGAATTTATGCAAAAATAAGATGACCTTCATCTATTATGTTACAGTCCTTTACCACCTGCAAAAGATAATGATGAAGTGAGAACCATCTATGTGGTCTCCCTTTGAACCCCTAATAAGGCAAGTCAATTTTATTTGTATTGTATGATAAGTGTCCATGATTCTCTTTATTAATTTTAATTAGGCCTCTATCACTTTACCTTTAAGTTATATGTCAATGTAATGCCACTATGACTGTTGAAAAACTGTTTTTTTATATATTCCTCTAATTTACTTTGACACACATTATTCCTCAGTCATAATTGTGACCATAAAATATTTTAATTATATATTTCAGCTGATTTTAAAATGATTTACCCTCAATTAGCTCAATGTGCTATATAGGGCAGCTGATTTGGGTATTTTCATGTCAGGGAAAATTTTGGTATTAAATAATGTATTTCGTTGCTGCTAAAATACCTTTTCCGACCAACATCTGACATATTTTAAAAATTATTTACCAGCTCATGGCATTGTCAATTTTCTATTTATTTGGTTACAACCCCATTGTTAAATAGCACAACTTTACCACTAGAGAGAAACCATATAGAACTCTACATTGCTCAAAGTAGATATTTACATATGCTAAATGAAAAAAAAACTTTTTCATGTGCAATGTTAAACCAAATTAGTCTTTTCTGTTTTAGCATTGCTTTAATAACTTGTTAAGTTTGTGTTTAAGGGTAATACCTCAAACACACAATATAATTAAGCAGAATCTGTCAAAATGTCAGGAAGAGAATGTCTTACCTTCTCTAAAGAAAATAAAACTGATGCGTTTGGACATAATGACCATTGTTAGATCCAGAGAGAAAAAAAAGAGGGAATCCTAGAAGCCTGAGAACACCATCCTTCCTTTGAAACATGGCTGTAACAGGTTAATGTTTAATTGAGATTAGTAAAACAGTAAAACAGATTAATGCCTTACTGCAACAGGAACTAATTATATCTACTAATTCTATTTTAAGAAAAATGCAATGCATCATTGTATGAAATTATTTGAAAATCCAAGCACCTAAAGTTTGGGCCTTACTGTGTTTTCCAGTTGGACAATAACCCTAAGATTATTGCAAAATATATTATAAAGGGGCTTTCTACAACGTGTTCTGCCTTTTTTCCGCATTTAAGAACATAATCAACTTTGGCTATTCTGCTCTAGCTAAAATAAGACGAGTCTAGTCTGATTTAACATGACAGTGGTAAAAAAGGTTATAAGCCTTTTTATAAATCATATGTAAATATATTGTTTATATGTAGTTATGTATGTGTAGCAGATTCAGTCTGCCTTCGGCCACTTTAGGTCTTACAGAACCTTTTTTTCCTCAGGATGTTTAGTTTATTTGGTATACTGCAGCAGTCTACACACCATAAAAATACATTAAAGTTATTAAATTCAAAGCCATGTATATGCATGTAGATCTGCAGTGCGGTGAGGAAAAACAATATTTGCTTTGTAAAAGACAGAAATATGCTGCTGTGCTGCTGTTTCACTTTATAGGAGAGTCTATCACTGGTTCAGTAATTCTGGTGAGGTAAATAATGGGGTAAATACATGCTGTATATAAATGATCTCAATACAAAAGAAATGCCTATATAATTATTTTTGTGAGAATATACTTTTAAATAAATTTAGGGACAACAGAAAGGACTAAGCTAAACAGCCAGAAGGAATTGTCCTGTTAGAAAGTAATTTGGAAATTCAAACAGTCATTCAAAACAGTGGGCGCAGGTCAGCAGACACAGACAATGTCTCATAGAGTCAATAGGCAGCATTGCCAGCACCTAATAGCTCAGAGTGGTCCAATTTGAGTGTAATTTAGTTCACATGCAGACTATTGATGGGTGTGTAACTGACTGTTTGGAAGAGAATGGCGTATCCAGAACAGCAATAAACCGTAAAAGTGGTGGCATTGCTAGTGGAGCGATGGTGTTATCAGGCAGTTGGTGGAACAGCTCAGTGAAAACGGTGAGCGAAGATTTATTGGATTATTAGAAAGTATTGTTAATACTTATACCTGTTTGATAGATGTTGTATTGTGCATTTGCATGAGGCTCAAAGGTTGTCAACATTATGGGTGTGCTTATGTCCCAGATGTCTGATGCAGGAACTCATCGAAATTAGACCAACAAAAGCCTTATAGTTGTGTTGTAAAAAGTATGCCCTACAAGGCACCATGTGGCGCAATACAACAATCCATCATGTTGCAAAAACTAGAATATTACATTTAATAATGGGATGGGGCATAATCAAGGAGTGCTTGTGGTAAATGGCCTGCATTTGTATAGTGAGTTCAAGTCAGAGGACTCCAAAGTGCTTTACACCAACATTCAACCAATTGCACACATTCATACGCTAGTGGTGGTGAGCTACACTGCAGCCATAGCTACCCTGGGGAAGTAACAGAAGTGAGGCTACATTCAACTGGCTCCAACAGGATATACCCACCAAGAGGAGGCACAGTGTATGAAGTGTCTTACCCAAGTACACAATGACCGAGACGGACAGAGGGGTGTTTCGGACCGGCAACTCCACAGTTACAGGACGTACTTCTACGTCCTGAGCCACCATCATCCCATTTATGTCCATCTGTGTCTTTTCCTTTTTTTCACACCATCAATGCTGCTGTTCTCCTTCTAGAATCCATGGTCAGAAATGTGAGAAAATGTCAACATGTTTGGAAGTATAGTTTACCTTAATGTCCATGTGGAATGGACCTAAATGACATACAAGACCTACAAAAATGTAAACATCCTGACTGGAACTCATCAGTTGCTAATTATTATTATTTTTAATTCAAAACAAATAAAGTTGTATTCTGTTAAGCTTTTTTAATTAGTTTTGCTCTTACACCTGTGAATTATCTTGAGCATGCGTAAATAAAAGGACGTGGTGCTGTTGCTGCTACTACCGGCTCATGACACAGAGTTCCTTCATAGTGTTCATTTAGTTCAAGCCTCTTTAAGGAGTCGGTTATTATTTCTTTAAATGGCAACTCAAACAGGTTATCTACCCAGAGTTGAAAAACTGGATCTGCTGGCTACGTTTGTTTTTTGACAGATATGAAAATAACTAGGATTTGCGGGAAACAAAGTTTTTGGGCCTCCTACGGCTGCTGGGACTTAAAGACACAATACTAGCTTAGCCAGGTGAGGAAGAAGAATGCAACCATCTTCCAAAAAATGAGGAAGCACACACTGAATTAATTCATTTTCTTGATGACAAAAGTATTTTGCTAGGCTAACATTGATACAGACAGCAAACAGAGATTGCCATAAGTGTTGAGAAATGCTATAATAATGGATTGCATTTATGTAGCACTTTCCAAGACACCCAAACTGATTTACAATTCAGTTATTCATTCACTCTCACAAACCGTTTGAAGCAAGCTAGGTTTGTAGCCACAGCTGCCCTGGATGGAAGCAAGGCTGCCATATCGCACCAATATTGCCAACATCAGTAGACAAGGTAGATGAAGTGTCTTGCCCAAGGACACAAGGGAATGTAGCAGGCAAGAAGCAAGAATCAAACCCACAATTTCTGGGTCATAGGCTGACAACTGAAAACTGAGCCACAACCACCCCTGGCAACTTCCACAGACTATCGGCCATTAGGTGACAGGCTGTTGATTGCAATGGTTCTGAAGGGGTTGCCAGAAACATTTAAGCAATTTGCCATTCATATAACACAGTGCAGCAATGGACTGGCAACCTATCCAGGGTGTTTCCCGCCTCTCGCCCGTTGTCAGCTGGAGATAGGCAGCTGACGACTGCTTGAGGATAAACGGTTTAGAAAATGGATGGATGTATAACACAGAGTGATGACAAGATAAAATTCAGTAAGTTTAAAGCGGACAGACCATAGTTAGTTGAAGTGTGTTGTGCGTTCAGAGTCCGTAGGAATGCACAAAAGCATACATTTGTCAACCCAGGTTTTGTGCAGATGTTTTTACATACTGTTTTGGTCATATTTTTTCATCTGTCTCTATTATCTATTATGTTTTCTGAAATATTACGTCACAGTACTTAAACTGGAACTGTTAAACAACGTCATGAACTTCTTTATTTTTGCTGCAAGTTTAAAGTCCTAGTTCAGCAATGCCAAAAATACAATTTGAAAAGTTAAAATGTTCAGATGTTGGATAATTAATCCCACACATTTCTTTACACTTCCCCTGCATCAGAAGCTCTGCAAAGTGCCTGGTGAAGTTTAATTTTTCATGGTAGCTTACCGGGGAAACTTTGTTTTTGTTTGTGGGAAGGACGAGACCTTCACCAACTTCTGCCAGCATCAAGAAGGATTTGCAAAAAGACCTCATCTTCTTGAGAGGTCTGTTCCTTCTGACAATGGGAATAAAAGACACAGCAAAGCAGTAAGCTTTAGATAACGCTAGAATGAGAGCAAACTTTATTTTAGACATTCATTTATTGCCTCTTATCCATTGGTTTGATAGCATTAGCATCAGACCTTCTGGTTATGGTAGTGCTATGTGTTCTGTATTTTAGCTCCCCATTGACATACATATTTTACTAGTACCATTACAGAAACAATATTAGATTATTTTTCAGCTTTTAGTCTTGGAGAACACATCTTTTTTTTGCCGACTTGTGCCGAGACCCATTCTGACCTCCAAGTGTCAATTCATTGTCCATTAATGTGAAACTAGGTTCAAAGAAAGTTAAAACATTCCCATAACAACACCAATTACTACAAAATGTCATCCACAGGTATACAAAATACAGATGGTTTTGAAATGGATTGTTTAAAGGCACAGTGTGTAATTTTCGGCCAGTAGGGGGCAGTGCACACCTAAATTATCAGAAGCATGCGGTATCTGTGTCTTCGAGTAAGTAACTCAACAACGGAGGTCCAACTAGAGCTGCTTTCAAACGCTCAATTCCCTGAGACTTATCTATTTGCAGCTAAATGACGAGCACATCAGTCTCTCTTTCATCACTAAAAATGTATTTATTGCAAAACTTTTTGGCATTTTGAGGGGAAATCAATGTTTTAATAGCAGGCGTGTTCCGTGCACTTTGTCTGTCCGGGCTTTTGTAGATGTAAAGACGTCATCTAATATGGCTTTCCCCTGAAAAGAGGACCCGCGCCTATGTATTTTAAAACTGATTTTTAAAGTCATATTTTACAATATCGCCAATTTTTTGCAATTCATGTGCTTTACGTAATTATTATTACATAATATTTTAATGGCTATTTTCAAAGATGTAAAGATGTAAAGATGCTACTTTAAACACAGAAAACGAATCCTATAAATCGATTTAGGAATCGCCTACGTAGTACGTCAAAATACAAAATTTAGATCAATCACAGTGTCCGATCCATAAAATATACTCAGTTTTCAAAAGGTCAATCACAATTAGTTTAATACTAATTTTGCTTAATTTCCAAACATTTCACACAAGTCATGGTCTTTCGGCAAACATATTCATACTGAACTGTGACATCATGATCAATTTATTGTTTCTATTTATTTATTTTTTTCATTTTTATCTATTTACTGTTTTTATTTTTGGTTGGTTTTGTTAGTTTTGTTTTTTATTCTGCTTTTACTTTCTCATCTCCCTTCATCTTTTGTTTAATTAGCTCAGCCACATCAGGCAGGTAATGATAAACAATAAGTGAGACTGAACAATTTGGCTATTGTATGTTCCTGATTCCCAAGATGAGGCCTCAAATGTAATAATTTTGACATAAAATTATGAATGTAACAAATAAATTCCATAAGAAATTATTCATAGATAGTCATAGCCAAAACTGACAGTGTTACACCACTACTCTATTCTATATGTTTTGTATATTAAGATGAGTGGTGTAGCATTTAATCATTGACTGTAAGTGAACCGGGTATGTCCCTTTTGATATGAGGTCACTGTCATATTGTATTTTTTTTTCCATTGTCTAATGATCCCCAAATGAAAATCAGGTTATTTATACAAAGTCTATGAAGTCCCCCATGTGATCAAATAATAAGATGAATAAACCCAGGTCCTCAATCTCTACCAAGAATTCAACATACTGAGGTGAGGTTTGGGTCACATACAGCCATTCAGTGGCACTAATCTGCATTCTAGCTCCCACAGGAGAACATATCCCAGCTCTAAAAGGAGAAGAAGAGAACCCAGCTGCCACAGGAAAAGGAGTAGTTTTACTGCAAAAAAAGGACAATCTCTGCCTTCTGATCTTTCTCTTCCATTCAGGCTCGGTGCGAGTCCGACTGGAGATAACCTGGCTCTTCCATTTTAGACCATGGAGAGGGCTTAGAAGAAGGGGAGAAACTGCCACAAGACCCTTCCTTTTTTGGAGAAAGAAAAGCTCATGAGTTTCTGGGAGAAACTCACTCAAGCAAAACTAAGCTACAGATGCTGCCATGAGAGGAAGAGAGAAAGCTAAACCCCTGCGAGGCCCGCAGGGTCCGAGAAAGCCAACAGCCGCATTCACCCGCTGCCATAGAGCTATGTGTGGTTAGATGCTGTGCTGGAAAAGCTGCAAAGAAGTAATGTTCAGTGAAGGAAAGTTGGAGCTGATCGCTGCTTGGCCAAATCGGAGAGAACGAGCCGACGTCCAGCCAAAGGTGAGCTACTTGCGTCCCCAACAAGCAGGAGGCCCTATGTTAGCTACCGCAGCATTTGTTAGCCATTGGCTAACATTGTTAAAGCCACCCCCTTTTCATCATCCATGGAGAAAACCTGGAGAACGGTTCAATACGGTCTGTCTGGGCAGAAGCAAGATTAGTTTAGGATAAATAAGATTTAAGGGTTGTGTTTTCACTGTGCTTCGTTACTGTGTGTAAGATTTCATCTGCTATTTTTGGGTACAGCCGTTTCGGCCTGGAGGTTTAACCATAGTTTTCAAAGGTCTTCTGACTGAGAGTCATTTTAAATCCCGCAATCTGAGTTACTCGATCTGACAGGAGTTTTCTTTTCTTTGTTTAATGTTTAACAAATGAATCAGAGTGGCTTTAAGTGATGCCACGTGGGTTAGTTGTAGGCCACATACTCAGCAAACCCACGTGTCCTGCTTTAGGCCCACATTTCGTAAACCACAAAAATTGTTATTGACAGTATTCAAAATAGAGATTGGTTTTAAAATAGATTGTTAAAGAAAGAAAGCTAATCTTATTAGCCGTGTCTGAAACCGCCTTTATGCATAAAAATCCTGAAATAAGAGTGATTACTGTCATGATCAATATACTATATATAAACTATTCCAGAAAATTTTTAATTAAAGCCTTACTTAATCCTTTTGTTTTTCATTGCATTGTACTATTGGTTTAGATGTATATCAATGGTGCTAATTAGTTTAAAATAATCACAATTAGTAACCTGATTTTAGCTTTACTTCTAGTATTGCAATATCAGCCTTGGTCTTTTGCATCCAGATTCCTACAGAACTGTGACATCAGGATTTATGGTTTCCATTCCTTTGCATATTTATCCATTTATTGTGTTCTTTATTTGAGTAGTTATTCATTTATTCAAATTGGTAGTGTGCGTTACTAGCTTGGTTGATTAAAATTTTTGCCTTATTATTTTTCTTCTTTTGTAAATGAATTATTTTGTTTTGAAAAATTCTTGTTTGTCCATTATTCTCCATGCATATGTAGTAGGGCTAGAGCTCACTCCTTCACCTTGTGTTTATTTACTTCAGCGTTAATCAAGCAGTTAATAAGCGATAACTGAGGCTGAAATATTTAGCTATTAATAGTTCCTGAATATCGCATATTTCTGTATCCCCAACACAAACTAGTGCAACCTACCATACTGCCTACCATACTGCAAGCTGGAAGAGAAAAACGGTGGTAGTTGAGAGGAGCAGCTCACCCAGAACACCCAGAAGTGTATGATAGAGACTAGAGTTTCAATGCTTTTTGAGCTGCTATGTTTTGTTTAATTAATAAACATTGTATCCTGTAACAGATAACTTTATTTATACTAGGGAAAAGGTTAACTTAAGGAAAGGTTTGTATGCCAAAATCAGGTTTAATTTATTTTTAAAGCAATTCATTTTTTTCCTACACTTAAATATTTTCGCACCACTTTTTGTTTATCTTCTTACATAAAATTTCATAGAAAACTGAATATTTTGGTGGCAAAGTGATAAAATGGGTAAGAGTTCAAATGTTATGAATGCTTTTCCAAGTTTGGCCTGTCCACACTTGCTTCTCACATCGGTTTTTCTGTATTTGAGAAAGAAAGAGTGTCTGCTGAGAGCCACTGGCTGGAATTAGAAGCATAAGCTGAAACTTTGTGTAGACTTAAGAGACTGTACCCTGCAGGTCATCCTGAATAAGAAGCTTTAATAGCTCTCCAGGTGGCTGGCGAAATAACTCATTTCTGTATGCCATGAGCTTCTTATCCCCTGCCAAAAAAAAAGGAAAATAGAGTTGTGTTCAGCTGAGTTACTGTTCAGAATTTATCTTTCTTTCCTTGTATTTCAGAAAATCGGTGATCCTTGTCTGTGTCCTTCAAAATTGGTACGTATCACATTTCTTTTAAACTCCAAAGCACAGAAAATACAAATTTCCCAAAAATATAATTATTTAATGTAAATGTTAACACAAACTTTAAAGTGGCATAAAACATCCCGTTAAAGCCAGCTTTCTGAAAAAAACTATTTTCAGAACCTGTCGATCTATTGAGATTCTCACAGACAAGCATATCTCAGGTTAACAGGATGGTCCAACACAGAGAAGATATCTAATGAGCAGCAATTGTGTGAACAAGGAGTCTTGTTGATGTTACATATCAGTGGGGAGTGGACAGGACTATTCAAAATCAGTGGCTAAAAAAGAATAGAGACAAACACACAAACTGAAACCAAGAAAATGTCGAATATCAATCGCGAAACAGACTGACTCAAACAGCAGAATACCATATGGGGATATTACAGGGTCACTGAAACTGGACAAAAGCAAACTGAAAAAAACAAGACACAATTCTGGTCCAATAGACCTTGATATCAACAACCGCATTCAGATTTTAATGTCAGAAGATGGAGTAAACAGCATAAACAATTAAAGTACAATTACTTGTATTATCAATTCCGGCTGCTTGTTGAGGGCTAATGGTTTGGGCAAAATTTTAATTGCACACTTTGGGCCTATTAGTACCAAATTAATTTTGGTTTTTAACCAATGCCTACCTGAGCATTGTTGCTGGCCATATCCATCCATAGATGGGTATATTATATTATACCCACTATAGGATGTGGGTATTCTGTACATACCCTTCTTCTGATGGCTCCTGTCAGTGGAATAATGGTTAATGTCTCAAAGCTCATGTCATCCCAAACTTTCCTCCACAATAGGCTCCACACCCTTATGGAAAAGTGACATGGGCATGTTATCCCATGTAGTACATGGTAAACCACATGTGTAGCACACATGGACTTCACGTTTTGTTTTACATGGGTTTCAAATATTTTCACATGGGATCAGATAAACTTCAAATGGGCTTCACATGTAATTTTGCATCAGTTTCATACATTTTTTCACATTCATGTGGAAAAAAACACATTTCACATGTAGTTACATTGTTATCCCATAGGCTATACATGTGAATGCCGATGGGTTTCACAGTTTACCATAAAAATGTTTCAAATTCAAATGTTTTGAACATATTTTCACATGCGAATTTCACATAGGTCAAATATTTGGGGGATTTTGCCCATGTGAAGCAATGTGTTTTCTCCGTAATGGCAGATCTCAACTAACCAGATATGATCAAAAACCTCAAAAAATGCTAATTTCATGACAGGTCCACTTTAAGGGTTAGTCACCAATTTGCCTGGTTCTGAAAGAAGATCCCAGCTTGAACCCTCAAAAGAAAATAAAAAGTTTAGGATGTACACCCAGAGTTTTGTGTACACCCGCACAAATTTTTTCACGTCTGTCAAATGTGTTCAGTGTGAACTTGCATTCATCTGTGAAGAGCACAGGGTGCCAGTGGCAAATTTCTCACTTTTGTTGTTCTCTGGCAAATGCCAAATGTACTGCACGGTGTTGGGCTGTAAGTACAAAGCCTCACATGTGGACGTCAGGTCCTCATAACACCTCATACCACCCTCATGGAGTTTCTGACCGTTTGAGGACACACAAGCACGTATGTGGCCTGCTTGGGGTCATTTTGCAGGGTTCTGGCAGTACTCCTCCAGTTTCTCTTCGAACAAAGGTGGAAGTAGCGCTCCTGCTGCTGGGCTGTTGCCCTCATCCACGTCTCCTGATGTACTAGCCTGTATCCTGGATGCACCTCCATGCTCTGGACACTACTTTGACAGTCAGTAAACCTTCTTGCCACAGCTCAGACTCATGTGCTATCCTGGATGAGCTGCACTACCTGAGACACTAGTGTGGCCGTAGAATCCGTCTCATGCTACCACTAGAGTAAATGCACCGTGAGCATTCAAAAGTGACCAAAATATTAGCCAGAAACCACAGAAAATCACCACCTGCAGAACCACTCCTTTATTGGGAGTGTCTTGCTAATTATCTATAATTTCTACCTGTTGTCTATTCTATTTCTACAACGGCATGTACAATCAGTGCTGCTTCTTAAGTGAACATTTTGGATTTCACAGACATGCTATTGACTAGAGTTACTTTGTGTTTTTAAAGTGTTCCTTAAGTGTTTTGCTGCATATAGATTTTTCTGTAAAAGGACATTTTTTAATGTTTGTTAAGTTGATAAAATTTTGAATTAGTATTCATTTCAACCTGCACATATTTATGTATGAGTAAGTGCATTTATTGTAGCTTATTTATTCGTGTGTAATCGGTAACATACCTTTTATCCTCAAATAAATATGTAGTGGTTTGTAGGAACCATGCCACTCAGTGGCAGCCCAGCTTTTGATCAGAGGGTGTGTTTTTACAATGGAGCTCCTGCTGATGTGCAGCTGGTAATCTCCATGAACCAGCCGCCAAAAGGGGCCAGGAAAGTCGGAGGTTAGAAGGCGTGGAAACACGATGATTGCTACGTTCACAGAATTGAACTTTTTCAGTGATTGTTCTAAGCTAAGGGTGTGTGTTTCATGAATTACAAAGATGTCAGAAGTCAGACTGCATCCTGCCAACTCAGTTACCATGGCAATGAGTTGCTGAGCAATTCCCCTGAGCTCAGAGAGGAGGTGTTATTATTTTTATACATCTAAAAAATGTGTTTGTACCCCAGGGTACAAAGAATTCTAAATCCTTCCAACAGTCAATCAAATTGTGCTCAACTTTTCTTCTCTTCTTTTTTCTCTACAGACACGTCCATCATCCTAAGTAACTACTCTGAACTAATGAGTGGCTAACAACCAACACCCAGAAAAGATCCGTCACTCACCCAGCTATTACAGAAAACTAACATGACGCACATACTGGTGTGTAACAGTGGCTAATACACTCATTAACTGTGTATCCTGTCACCATTTCCCCCCTTTCTTCTCAATCCGTGCTAATGCCCACATGCTCACACACTTACACCGTCGCTCCTTTGTGGCCCGCTGCTCAGCTGGTTCTTATCACACCTCCAGTCTTGCTGTGTCAGTGACATTCTGGGTATGTACAGCCTCTCATTAGCCTCGCCCTATCCTCCCCCGTTGCTGCCCTCTCTCCTTTGGAACTTTTTCTAGATTCTCTTTGTTCCTTGTACCCTCATTAAGCCTTCTCTTCTGGCTTGTGCAGCGGTACAGGAGCCGCCGAGAGCACATGGGTGCATGTTGTCTCCCGTTCTTTGAGCTTAATAGCTTGTGTAATGCAAAACCGGTCTGAGCCTTGGAGGAGGCGAGAAAACAGAGCTGTTGTTTGTGCTGCTGTTGATATCATGACAGGCAACTAATCTTAGCGACAAATAAAAAGAGAAAAAAGGTAGAAATGTAAACACCTGAATATCTTGCTGGATGTTCGCTTCAACGCTGAATTCTCCTCATGATCATCAAGATTGATGTCTAACGCTACATTGACAAAGCATTCAGGAATGAGTCGGTTCTTCATCTTTTTGTTGTAGCCAGTTAGGACTTTGTGCCCTGAATCTACATGAAAACTGTGTTTTAGGAAACATTTAGGTATTTTTGTATGAGGGTATTTTTGTCCTCACGTTTTCATCTGGACGGCAAAAACGCTAACATATTAGCCCAGCCTCAAACTTGACCTATAACCCCAAAAACGTGGTCATGTCACGATCCAGCTTGTTTTTGATTCTTCTCCTATGTCCCATTTGGCCGTCTGCTTGTTTTGAAAATAGTTTCTCAGTAGTTGCATTTACTCTGTAAATTCATTCTTTGTGTTTGGTTTTTAGGCAAGGCAATTTTATTTGTATAGCACACCTAAAAACAAGGTAATTCAAGCTGCTTTATATAATTTGGAGGTAGAGAAACAAATAAAGCATATGATTAAAAACAGCAATTTAAAAAATAGCATTTAGAAACCTAACAGCATAAAAATATGAGGAGAATAATTAAGTTTTAAAACGATTAAGAATAAAACATAACACACAAAATTAATTTAGAACGTTAGTAGTAGCTTATTCTGTTTTATTATGTAGATTTTGTAATTTCATTCTCTGATTTCATTTCTGTTTTGGTACCTGTGTTTCGTTGTACCTGTATATTCATGTATTACTAAATCCCCAGTGCTCCTCCATCCGCCACCATTGTCTGCATATTGGCTCACCCCTGAACAGATCATGACACGTATGCCTTACACAGATATAATGGGGGATTCCTTGTTTGTGATTGTGCTGCAGAAAGTTCCACAAAATACTCCTCTCACTTTTTGTTGTTGGACATTCTTATTTTTTTTTGTTGCTTTTACTGCTAACCTTGTGAGGAGGCGTTTAGCGTATCTCCATGCCTAGGGCCACTTAGATAAAAACAGTGTTTTAGGCCATCGTTTTTTTCTATGCGGATGAAAACACGGGTCAACATGGACGATTTTGAGACCAACTGTAATTCACTGTTTAGGAAAAAACCGAAAACTATGGACTTTTAAGCTATGGACACTTTAAATGTGTTGGGAGCTTATTCAATGCTTTGTATGAGTAGTGTCATCCAGTTAGTCTTAGTTTGTTTTGTCTGTCAACACAACAGTGTAATTGTTGTAACCTTCTTACTTGAAAATAAGCGCATCAAAAACAGATTTTTAAACACCTTTTTTATATGTGTAAAATAAATCAAATTAAAATGGATTAGCAAAAATGCCTTTTCATTTTCAAACTCTAGCTGCTATTTTTGACTCATAATTAAAACAAAAAAGATATAATCCAAAATGGTTTTTTTTATTTTTCCAATCCAGCATTGCTCATTCTGTGACTTGATTACAATGAAAAATACATTATAAGGAAATGTAAGATTTCATTTTCAAATAACACCCCAGCAAAACTGTTACAAATGTATATTTGAAATGTCAGAGTTGAAAATTATAATGCATTTGGAGAAATGCTTTTTCATTTTCTGACTACAAATGCCATTTTTGACTCATGAATAAAATTAAAAAGAAAACATGTAAAAATATGTTCATGCTGATTTTTGTTATTAGGTACACTACCTCTGCAGTGGATTAGCTCATGCGTTGTTCTGTTTTGCTTCTTCCAATAGTGGCATCCCAAGTGTGCAGCTTTACTTTCAGTTATTGATGGAGAATTGTTAACATCTGCAACATAATGCATTTACTAAATACATTTGAACTCATCTGTTTTCAGGCAGCATGCCTGGAGTAGTAAAATATTGTGGGCGTGTCCATGGTGCAGTTTTTGCTCCTTTAGCTGAAAACTACGGAGCCCGGCAGGGGACAGGTGCAGAAATATATTTTGAGACGCAAGAATCCGTTTCCTCGGTTTACTAAACTGTGGGCACGGATTACGAATCCGTGCCCACAGTTTACTATGGCCGTCTGGGGGGTCCGGTCCGCTTCATAATATTCCCAAGTTGATGTTAGAAAGGAAAAGTGCTACCTTGGCAGAGTGGTTAGCATACAGGACTGGCTCCTGCACATTTTGGTTCGAGTCCCAGTTAAATCATCTGTTTGGGTTTTAGCATACCCATTATCAATTGGAAAGGATCCCTGACAGTCACAAATGATTCATGAATCCGTGCCCACAGTTTAGTAAACCGAGGAAACGGATTCTTGCGTCTCAAAAATTATTTTTGCCCATGTCCCCTGTTGGGCTCCGTAGAAAACCCCCTGAAGTCCTGAGTTGGACAGATGGAAGAAGGATGGACAGACGAACAGCCGGATTTTGTGTTCATCCTGCACGTTCCCCTTTAGGTAAAGCATGGAAATATACTGTAGAGGAATGACTGGCACATCTGTCACTAATAGTTGTGAATTAGTTTTTTGACTAAAAGTGTTTTATTTCCATCCAGATTAAAGAATTTGCCTTCTTTAAATGCATTAAGTATTCTGGTAAGTTAACAAGAATTCCCATGTCAAACTAGAAATGTCACTAACACCTTTTGACAGCTTGTTGGAGACAGCTTTATTGGATGTGTTGCATATTTTGCTTTAGTGCTTGTTTCTTCATGTGAACGTTTTCATCATGGATTCCCCACAGTCACTGTGTGGGAGGTAAATACATGTGAGCTTCTTGTCTTATATGCATATTTGCATTCAAGTATAAATGGAAAACTAACTCCAGTGAGAATATGCGAGCATTACTGAACCACGTATCAGGAAGCAAAATAGAGAAAAACACATCCTTGTGCTCATGTGCTGATAGTTGAAGAAGCAGATCAGCTTCAGTTAACTTGCTATTATATCAGAATGTATCGTTGGACACCAAATTAGCTTAAGCATCAGTTCTGTAAACCCTTGTAATGTATATATATATAAAAAAAAAATCAAATTCAGTATAAGGGTTAAATGCTTCACAAGGTGGCTTTATGTCAGGAATGTTTACATCTAAATTTCCAAATTAAATGTTTTTGAGAATATTATTTTTATTGTGGTAGGTGCAGCAGATGAATTTAGGGAAACTGAAGTGTGAAAGGGGGCAGCCTAATCAGGGACTGATTACAGAGGTAGCAGCTCAACATATAGATTCTGATATTGTTAATGACTGTGTTGTAAATAATGTAGATATTTCAATGGAAAAAAAAGGGAAAGGCTTAATTTATATTTATTTCATTCTATTCTGTTTAAAATCTGGACTTTGTGAATTTATTGTCTCAGTTTTAAAGGGTCGCACTATTATTGGGGCATAGAAAGTGGTTTTATTTTATTTGAACTAATGCCTGCTTGTTAACACACATATTATTTGTGTACCAAGGAGAAAAATTTCCTCATCACTACAGACTCTTTGCTCTAATTAAAATAAGAAATAACATTTAAATTTGATCATAATTCTCACACAAATCTCAACCAATTTTACAAGTCTTTGATATTTTGTCGTCAGTTTTATTATTGAAGTGCTGAATCAGCTAGTATTGCAGTGCACTTTTAAAAGTAGGTTTGGCCATTCTTTTTATTATATTTGTACAAATTTATAATATTAAGTCAGTAAGTAATACTGCTCCACCCTAGACTTGTTTGCTAATATTGCTTGATGCTGGACTTTCCTTCTATCTCTTAACTACAAGATAAAGTTTCCCAGTTATTTGGTGTCGCATCATGTTATTAAAATGATATGTTATGTTAGCCACAACGTCACGCAATTCATTGAATTGATAAACTAACTGGAATGGTGGTTTGCTTATTGTCTTACCCGTTTCATTGTCCTCGTTAGCTGTCACCTGTCACAAATCACAAGCTTGTTTTGGTGTTCATTTTTGCACATGAGCAAAAATGGGCGTCTGTTTCAGCTCATCTCTATGCAATCATAGTCCTCTCCATGCTACCCTTGCGGCCCACCGAGAAATTTCCCTTTCTTCCCAAATAGCCAATCCAGCCTTGGTTGCACCTCTCTGACTGTTTGAGCCGAGATTAAATGGAGCTCAGACTTCTCAGACTTTAGACGGAGCCCACTCAAACCTTAGACGGAGCCCAAACTAACACAGCTGAGTCCAGCAAGCAATTTTTCCAGCCCACTATATAAAAAAGCCATGGGTGTTGTTTGCACCCGTTAACTGAACATCCTGAGATGCTACAGATGAATTAATTAACCACACAATGCTGTCATAAAATCACATAAGCAGCTTGATAAATGGCTAACCCTAATTAGCATTAGCATGTATTCACTTACTTCTCTGTCCAGCAGGCGTCTTTGTTGTCGACATTTTTCCACCTCCTGTTCTTCAGGAATGTAGAATACAGACCCGTAATCAATTTTGTGCAGACAGCTCTAGCACTTCCTAGTGTTCACATAGTGATGTCAAATATGTCACTAGGTGAACATTCAATCATTTTCCAGGAGAGGGAGGTGAAGCTGCTCAGAGAGCAGGATTAAGGAGGATTACTCACATATGCATGAATTAATCCAAAAAAAACAATTTTTTATGAGACAATTACACTACCAGATGGCTAAAAACTCAAGAAGCTTGATTTTGCATGATATAAGCCCTTTAATACTAATTAATTATTCAGGGAGTTGTTGTAGATCATAATGGATGTGGTCAGAAATGATTTCCTGTCTTGCCTGTGTTGCAGAAAAACTGTTTGAGAAGAATTCCACTAAACACACTCTGTTGCTGTAGGACAGTCACATGAAGAGGATGCTCAGGGCTGTACATAATTGTCTTGATTTTATGTAGAATCTTTATTTGCATTATCATCTCCAGAGGTTCCACAGTCGTCACCAGAAAAGATTTATCCCTCTTTGTTAGGTTGTTTAGCCTTTTTAAGTCCCAGGCTCTGATGCTGCTACTCCAACAGATGATGGACAAAGAGATAACACTCTTCACAACAGACTTGTTAGAGATATGCTGCGTCTTGCTGGAAACTTTGAAGGACCTAAGCTTCTTTAAGAAGTACAGGCTGCTCTGTCTGTTCTTGTAGACGGCTTCACTGTTGAGTTTCCAGTCCAGTCTGTTGTCCAGGTGAACTCTGAGGTATTTACACTCCTCAACCAACTCTACTTCTTCTCCTGTGATGAAAACAATGTTTGACTTATCCCTTTTTCTTCTGAAATCTGGCACTGGCAGTCTTGGGCTCGCAAAATGTAAAAGAATGGTTAGACTAAGGTCACCTGTGGTGCTCCTGTGCTGCGGATCATCTAGTTTGACACACACTCTTTGAACGTCATAAACTATGTTCTGTTTGTCTGGTACACATTAATCCAGGTGATTGTTGAGGCCTTCCCCTGTGTCTTGATCATGACCATGATCCTCATAGTGCTGACTGCTTTGTCAAGATGACAATGGGTTGGTTGAAACAGGTGGAGATCAGCAAACTGCAGCGGGTCCTGATAGGTTCTAGTTTCTTACTCAGGTGGGTCAACAAGAGTCCCTGCAAGACCTTCATGATGTGGGATGTCAGGGCAACAGATCTATAGTTATTCATGACTGATGTGTGAGTACTCTTTGTCAGTAGAACAAGGCAAGATGCCTTCCACAACACTGGAACCTTTTCCTGGGTCAGGCTAAGGTTGAAGGATGTGCTCCGGTCCTTCAGTCTCTCCAATTGCCTCGTCACTTGACTTCTAGAGACAAAAAGGTGGGAGATTGAGGCTACGTCCACACTAAGCCGGATAAGGTTATACGGGGAGTTAGACGCCTAATGTTATCCACTCAACACGAGCATTTACGCCCCGTTTACGGTCCGTTTAAGGTCCCATGATTGCGCAATCCAATGCCTACCTATGCATGTACTGGGCATGCGCGGGGAAAAACAAAAAGAACACAGATTGACGCGTATAATCTATGTCGCTGTCGGCGCCTCCTGGATCGCCTCCTGTGTCGCCTTCTCATCCGCAAGTAGGTTAGGGTTAACTTTGCAAACGTCTGAATTTGCAAAAGAAGAAGTAGCATAGCGAGACTCGTCTCCATCTTTGCTGTTGTCATTATATGCTGTCGCGTTGTTGTCGTCATCAATTTAGGACGCAGCATTTGATTGACGTTGCTGCTCTGATTTAGCCGGGGACCGGATAAGTTGCGTCCAGACGTGCTCATTTAGCCGTTGAGATAAAAGTTAGACAGCTCTCTTACCCGGCTAATACTTATCCGGCCACAGACCACAAACAAAGCCGCCTTAGTGTGGACGATAGGGGGGTGTAGACTAAATACTTATACGTTTAAGGCATTATCCGGCTTAGTGTGGACATGCCCTGAGATAAAGGGGGTAGCAGTATCTCCTAACCTGGTTGGAGACAATCTTTTGAAAGCAGAAAAGGTCATGACTGAGGTGGCAGATACATCACATGTGTGACAGGTAAAGTTTGTACAACTCTCACAGAGTTGGATAGACTAAATAAGTGTAAAATGAATGCTGTATTTTTACAATACAACACCAACACTGGAAATTTTAGAATGAAATGAAGTGATATCAGCAAATTCAGAAGTGTTAATTGAACTTCTATGGAGTTGAATTCAAAACTTTCAAAGTGTCTATATTGGTCCACTCTAGATCGAGTTAAAACAACACTTTTCAAAGTGTTAAACAATTAACATTGGGGCAGTGTTATAACAACACTCTCAAGAGTTGAAACACTTAAGTATAAGCAAACATAAATTGTCATCTTTTTCAGTGTATAAAGAATCATATTGCTTGTTGATATATAATGAATAAATATTCTCAGTAATTCCTTGTCTCCCTTCCTGAAGAATCTTTTTTTTCCTGTTTCAAGTGCAGCCACTAATTCTCTATGGGATTGAGTTCTGGGCTTTGACTAGGCCACTCCAGAACATCCAGCATGTTGTCTTTAAATCATCTCTCTGTAGCTTAAGCTGAATGCTTCGGGCCGTTGTCCTGCTAGAAAAGAAATGTTCTCTAAGGTTGTAGTTCTCTTGCAGATTGAAGCAATCATTCAGAATGATTCCTCTACATTTTACTGCATTCATTTGACCTTCGACCTTTACAAGCCGTCCAAGTCCTGATGCATCCATAAAACCTTTTGCTGCACCAAAATGCTTCCGTGTGGCAATGTGCAGTGTTTAATCTCCACCAAACAGCATGTTGTCTGATGGCTAAACTTCTCTGTTTTGGTCTTATCAGACTAAATAACTTTCTTTAATCTGACCCTCTGGGTGGCATGGCTGCCCAGTGTGAGGAGCTGCTGTCCCACGTAGGTCCAAGCTTCACCCGCCAAGACAACAACTACTTTGCTGTTTGGCTGTACATCTGTCTGCGGTTAGTATAAGTGTATAATATAATATGTGAGTGGCGTGGGATGTTTCCTGGGTGGAGTCATTGCCAGGCCTGGGTCGAGTTGCGGACAACAACTCCTCCAGAGAGGCTGTCCAGGTGAGGGAGCTGTTAATTGCTCATTTCTTGGGGGAGGGAGCAGTGCCTTAGCAGCCACAACAGCTATTTTAAGAGCCACCCACAAACCTATGAAGAACATTGCTGTCTAAATAGTTTAATCTTTTTGTATTTTTTTGTACGGAAAACAGCTGGTGTCATGTAGCTCGGGTTGATTAACCACAGTGTTTATCAGTATTTCCCTGCATTTCATTCTGATGCTGGAACTCCATGTCAGACACAGTGTCACTGACACCATGTCACCAGGTCCTTGATTGGTTGAGGTGGTGCGAATAGACGCCAATGTTCTGATTTTTTAACTTCAGCGGCAGACGCAAAACGCTTGTGACACGCGAGTGCACAAAATGCACCACACAAAATGACATACATATTTTCTGACGCACATCAAATGCCTCATCTGAGGTGAGAATGAGGCAGAAAAGCATTTGAGACGCAAATCTACTTCTCACGTTATATGGGAACTCCTGACGCGGGTCAGCGCATTTCTCCTTTGACTTTCCATGTGTCCTGTACATACTTCAAATGCGTTGTGTGAATGCACTGTAAGCCTATAGCATCATAACTACAGAGATAGCTCAGGATAACCTAAGCCATTATAAATATAAGCTTTATCAAAAAGGAAGGTTTAAGCATAGTATTAAAAGTAGACAGGAGAGGAGTCTGATAACTAAATGATCTGCATTCTTTTCTTTTAGAAATATTAGGAAACACATATAAACTAGAAGTCTGAGAAGGAAATGCTCTGTAATGCAGAAGGTGGATGTTTTGGGGCCCCAGCACCATCAGATAATATTGAGCATGGGTGCTTAAGTGAGTGTCTATCTTTGTTTTGTGCTCAAAACACAGCTCACAATACTGCACTAGGTCCGTAAAAAATAAAAATACATGAAACTTAATGGGAGTGGGTGTGGATGGAAGTGTCTTTACTTGGGGGTAGTCACTGGGTGAGAAAACAATTATTTTGATTAATATCCATCCATTTACTGTGTTGCAATTTCTCCAGGGGTCAACGGGCGAGAGGTGGGGTACACCTGGGACAGGTCGCCAGTCCATCGCAGGGCATCATAGAGACAGACAGGACACAAAAAAAAAACACACTCACACCTAAAGACAGTTTAGAGAGATTAATTTACCTGCAGTCATGTTTTTGGACTGTGGGAGAAAGCCGGAGAAACCGGAAGGAACCCGTACTTGGACGGGGTGTCACATCTCCTGGGTTGGTAGTTCTGTGGTATCCTTTTTTACTTCAGCAGCCTAATGTGGGTGGGCGTACCCAGGGCCCGTTCTGGGCATAGGCGAATTAGGCTGTTGCCTAGGGCGCCTGATGGAGGGGGGCGGCGGTTGGGGATGAAGTGCTGGTGAACAGCAGCATGGTCCCTGGCGTGTGAATGTGTGGAAACGGGCCGGGTTGTTGGCGGTGGGTATTGGTCCGGGGTGGCGGCGGCGTGTGTTGTCCGTCGGTTGGCTGCGGGTCCTCCTTGCCTGCGGCGGCGGCGGGGGGCCCTTGTCGGCTGGTCCCTGGTTGGGGCCCCGCTGGGGGGCGGGGTGCCCCTGGTCCCCGTGGCCTCCGGTTCCTGATCCGGGCCCGCCCTGGCGTAGCCGGTTACCGGCGGAGCCCGTGGGCTCGTCACTGCGATCTCTCGGGCCCCAGCATTGCGGCTGGTGGGTGCTCCCCTGGGGCTTCCATCTGTTCCTCTCTTGGCGGGTGATCGACCCTGCGCTGATCCGCCTGTGGACTCTGTACTCTGTGGGACGCTGGATGCATACATCTCTTGCCTCCTCCATGTCTGTGCCGATTCCTGTAGGACGGATTGACGGTTCCTTACACCAGCTATCAATCACTTGCATGGGGAAACCTTATTCCGACCTGCATGCTCGCACACACATAGGTGTGGGGACATAGGTGAGGACGGACATATCTTAAGCTGAGGTTATCATCATTAGTTAGTTGTTCACAGGAGCTTACCAGAAACATTTGTATTATGTTCATTAATCAATGCTTGTGTGTAGTGAATGTGTAATTCTTTGTTTATTCTACCAGATCCGAACTATTGGTTTGGTTCTGTACACTTTGTTGTTTTTGTTTTGTATTACTGTTTCTCTGCCGTCCGGCAGAGGTGGAGGACTGGGATGTTTTCTTGTGTTCTTTATTTGCCTCCCTGTCTTGTGTCATCGGTTCGCCCCTCTGTTGGTCCGGTTTCTTTTCTTCACCTTCTTCCTTTCTCCCTTCTTGTCTCAGTTTAATGTCCATGACGTCAGGAAATTGAACCCACAGTAATCACTAATAAAGATTTTTCATACATATACATCAAGTGGCGTACTACAGCGAAGCTGTAATACTCTGCTTGGGAAAGTAAAACTGTTGGGCTTGTACTTGGTACTCAGACACCAATTCTGAGTAGCATACTGCTAGACAGGACACGTTAAAAAAAAAAAAAAAAAAAAGAACAGCAGCATGGTGCAGGAAAATGACAGAGCAGTGTCCGGTTTGTGGAAGCTCAATTTAGGAAGAGAGCAGTGATGTCTGCTGTCCCTCAGCAGGAGCAGGCGGAGGGTGTTGTGACAAAATGCGGGGGGTGTAAGGGAACCTCCGTATTTTCTTTCCCGCCGTCTTGCCGTATTAAAGTTTAGTTGTAAATTTCCCGCATTTTATGCTCTCAGTTTAAAGAAGTGCGAGAGTTGCTGCCTGCTGCAGTTACAGTGGTAGGTCTCGCAAAGTCAGCTCCTAGAACAGGAGCAACAATGAGATGAACCTGATGAAGAAAGAGTCGCTTCAAAAACCAACTAGAAGACATGTAAATGTATCAGGGAAATGGGACAGCAAGTTTCCTTCCCTCCAGAGGAACTGGACGTGGTGCAGCATCAACACAGGCAGGCATGGTTCTGTTCACTTAGCGACTAGTGACAGATAAAAACATGTTGGAAATGACCGATGAAGGCAGGACGTTGTCGGCAAAGAATATAAAGTCCCATTAAAAAAAAATCTTAAGAGGTACTCCATCTGCCTCGGTCTCCCCTTGGATCAGAGTTTGAATTAATAAATGTATTTAATAATGTGAGTCAGACATGCTGTATTTATCATTGAAATTAGTTTAATTCAGTCTAGTTCATATTCAAAATGGCTAAAAGAATAAAGAATGGCAACAGATTTTAAATTAAGAGTAAAAAGTTTTTTTCCTTGAATCAGTCGATCTTAAGGAGAATAAAATTCATGTTTTTGAGGCATCAGACAATAACCATATGTGTTTTGTTTCCTCTCTGCTCTAGAAAAATGTGCTTCTTTAATATATATGATGTGCACCGTAATGCATCTTGATGTGCTAAATAAATAAATCAAATCAATGATCATTAGTGATAATGACACAAATATATATATTTTTTTTTTATATGTCTACCAATTTTTTGTAGAGTTAAAAATATCTCATTTTGAGTGATAAGCAGGGGTGTATCTAGAAAACCCATAAATCAATTAGTTATTTGTGTCTTCTATCTATTCTTGTTCAATAAAACATGATCTACAAAAATTTAATAAATCTAAATAGATTCAAAATTGGAAGCACAAGAGTGCTGATGAAATCTTGCCTAGGGCGGAAAATACCCCAGAGCCGGCCCTGGGCGTACCTGATGTGCTTATGCACCTGCCAGCAATTATCTTGAGTATAAAAAAGGGTGTAGGATGACTTACTCCTCACCTGATGGTCCAACATAACTGGTAGCACACAGCCAGATCAAGTTTCTTCCGAGTAATTTTTGGCATCAAGCCCCCTAAGTTGTGTTATGCAGTAATTTTCTGTACCATTCTTCCCAGGTCAAAGAAACGCTCTTGAGTGCCAGCCTTCCTCCTCAGCCTCTCCAACCTGCCCACTGTCAGACATCCAAACCCACTCGAGCCATACTGAAGCCGTTCCAGGAGGACAGCCGTCTCCCCCACACTAACCATCACCATCAGTACTGCCTTGTTTCTCTCGAGTTTCTATGAGTTTCCCTCACTACTCTAACGCTCCTCTCTCCATTCCGAACAGAGCCCAGCGCGCTCCCGTCACCCTTAATTAAGCGGACTAACTGATTAAATAAACGTTGTTTTTTCCTTAGCTGTCTGTGAAGTTGGTTCTGCATGTGGGTCCAGAGATTACCCTCGAACATGACACAGGGAGATCATGCAAACTAAATGCAGAAAGATCCTGGGCCGGTATTCAAACCCCGAACCTTCTTGCTGCAAGGTAACATTGCTACCCACTGCACCACCTGTTTAAAATAATGTTAAAGTAAAAATCTTCCAAACTAATAATGACGACCTATATTATATAGCCCCTTTCCTTTCAAAGAAACTGAAAACAAAGAAAAAATAATAACATAACGGACGGTATAAATGTAACCTGGTAGCTGTATAAAGCACCTGATTCTATTTGTGTGGTTTGCTGTGTGGGTGTGGTGTCCAGGTGCTTTCAATCAGCTCATGGGAGCACTGCTCTATTTAAGCAGCAGACACACCATGCTCTGTCTCTCTGTGGTTGGTGAACTTTGTGTCCAGGTAACTGCACACTTGGTGGACTATATGTTTCCTTCTTTTGCATGTTTAATTTTGTATTTTGAAAGAATGACATGTTAATCGGTCCCTCTCTGTGGTTGGTGAACTTTGTGTCCAGTTGTGCTGGGAGAAAACCAGCAGGCTTTGCCCAGAGGAGGAACGTGGTCTGGATTAGCCCAAGCTCAAGCATTGCCTGGCCTGCTTGCGGACTTGACCCACAGACCCTATCTCCTCCAATGAGCTCTCCCCAGCTTGGCAATTAGTACACCTGGACTTTTAGCATGCCTTTTTTAATTAGCTGATAATAAATTGATCTTTTTTGGAAACTTGACTCTTTGCATTTTGACCACTTTTTAATGCTGGTTGGTCAGATCGAAGTAACCGGTGTTACATCTTGGCGTTGCTGGCAGGGTCTGACCAAATAAAAACCAGTGGTGGACAAAATGACGGACCAGAGTCAAATTCAACCTGGTACCAGTAGACGTGACCCCGATCAAGTTCCAGAAATTAGACCATTTGGCATGACCCCTATGTTTAATATGGTGACCTCAAAGTTTAAAGGCAAAGACTCAGAGATCAGTCTCGGAGAGTGGAAAAGCAGTTTAGAAACCACCTTTGCATTGCAAGGAGTACCAGTGGACTTCAGAGTGGAACTGACACTTTGCTGCTTAGAGGGAAAGGCCAAAAGAGAGATTTTAATTTTGCCACAAAACAGACGGGACACAACTGCAAAGATTTTTACAGAACTTAACAAGCTGTTTGGGGACAAAGTCACTGCCTCAGTTTTGCGTTCACAATTTTTCAATGCTAAGCAACAGCCACATGAGGATATTAGTACTTTTGCTCTTCGATTACAAGAGGATTTTAACAGGCTTAAGAGCAAAGACTCAAGAGGGATTAATGATGATGATGTCTTACTTCGAGACCACTTGATTGAAGGCCTTAGAGATCCAGCAACCAGGGGTGAATTCCGAACCAAAGTTTTGTTGGATGATTCGCTCGCATTTGAAACTATTAAAGATGAACTATGTTTGAGAGAACAGGCCTATGGTGAGGTATTTGAACAGGCTCAATGTCTCATGTTGCAGGGGCACGACAGTAAAACTGTGTCCACTAATGATTTTGAACATTTCAAGTTACAACTAAGAGAAGAAATGAATGCTCAAATGACGAATAAATTTAAGGAACTTTCTAAAACCATCATTGGTGACATTAGGTCTGAGCTGCAGAGGGCTCCACCTGAGCCAGCCCACTCTTCAGGCTGGAATCCTTCATTCTCTCAGAGCAGACCTGGGGGGAGGGGCCGCTCGCGAATGAATTCTACCAACCGGTACGATGATCGGGGTAATCCCCTTTGTAATAATTGTAACCAGTCAGGCCACATTGCTCGCTTTTGTAATGTTAGACAAAGATCAGCCTCTTTAAACTAGTTGACACCACTGTAGCGGCCCATACAGTGGGATATCCAGAATTTAAAGGGCCTAAGGCGGGAGTTGCAAACAAACTGATTGGACAAGTACCAAATGTTGATTTGATGATTGACAACTTTCCAGTGCGCTGCATCTTAGACACGGAGTCTAATGTTTCGCTAATGAAAAACAGTTATTTTCTGAGTCATTTTGCCAAAGAGGACAATCAGTTGGAGGAAGCAGGCCATTGGCTTATACTAGAGGCCGCTAATGGACTTAAAATCCCCTACTTGGGTTATGTGATCTTCCCTATTAAAGTAGGTGAAACTGCGTTGACAGACTGTGGCTTCCTGATTGTGAAAGACCATTGCCTGACTGACACTAACGTTGTAGTGGGGATGAACATAATTTCTCGCCTTTGGCAAGAAATGGATAATCACACTATTTCCTCAATGCCCAGTGACCCTTCTCAACAACAAGCATGGATTATGGCGTTTAAAATCTGCTCCAGACAGGCTCAGTTTGCAGATTCTGAGGGTACAACTGGATATGTGAGGACAATCAACCGTCATCCCGTCCAAATCCCAGCCCAAAGTGAAGTCCTGCTGTGGGGCCGGACCAAAGGAGGAATTGATGGGAAAGACTATCAGTGCTTGGTGGAACCACTTGAGGTGGGTGGACTTTTAATTGCCCGTTCCTTATCAACAGTTCAATGTGGACGAGTTTTGATAAAAGTCAGAAATCCAAATAACTTACCAATGTATCTGTACAGACATCAGTTGTTGGCTAAAACTTGTGAAGTTAGCCTTGCAGATGTAATTCCTGAGAATAATGTGACCTTGACCCGAGTCAGTGCAAAGACAGTAAGAGTGAGTACAGATGGAAATAAAGTGTGTGTTGAGCATGAGGTCTCACCTAACTTCAATGATTCCGACTTGTGTGCAGAAAACAAACAGCGATTCCAAGCTCTCCTCCATAAACACAGAGCTGTCTTTGCAACACATGATGAAGACTATGGATGTACAACAACAGTGCAACATGTGATTCCAACGGTAGATGCACCACCTGTCAGAGAACGCTACCGTCAAATACCACCGCAAATGTACCAAGAGGTGAAGGTTTTGATCCAAGGTATGTTGGATTATGAGATTGTTGTACACAGCACCAGTCCATGGGCAGCTCCCATTGTGTTGGTGCGTAAGAAAGATGGGACCCTGAGATTCTGTGTGGATTACCGCAGATTGAATGCAGTGACTCATAAGGACGCTTACCCGCTGCCTCGCATAGGAGTCACTAGCTAGTTTGGGCAAAGCAAAATTTTTCACCACATTGGACTTAGCCAGAGGGTACTGGCAAGTACAGGTTGCTCCAAACGATAGAGAAAAGACTGCTTTTATTACACCAATGGGGCTGTATGAATTTACAAGAATGCCTTTTGGATTGTCCAACGCACCAGCTACTTTCCAAAGATTAATGCACACATGTCTTGGAGACCAAAATCTACAGTCTGTATTAATCTATTTGGATGATGTGATAATATATTCACCAAATTTTGACTCTCATCTGGCTCAACTGGACTCTGTGTTGGAAAAGCTGGGGAAACATGGCCTAAAACTGAAGCCAGACAAATGTCAGTTTCTGAAAAAGGAGGTACAATACCTGGGGCACAGAGTGTCTGCAGAAGGAATTTCTCCCGACTCTGAAAAAGTTAAGTGTGTTAAAGAGTGGCCTGTCCCGACAACAGTCAAACAACTTCAGTCATTCCTGGGTCTAGCTGGTTATTATCGCCGTTTTGTCAAGGACTTTGCTAAGATTGCCAGTCCACTTAATTGCTTATTAACTGGAATAAGCCCAAAAAATTCAAAAGGTTCTGGAAAGCAACTTCTTTTGAACTGGGATGAAACTTGTTTAGAGGCTTTTCAGACCTTGAAAAATGCCCTCACGTCTGCACCGATTTTAGGCTATGCTGACTTTACCTTGCCTTTTGTCCTTTACACAGATGCCAGTAGCCGTGGCTTGGGTGCAGTCCTGTGTCAGATACAGGATGGAAAGGAGAGGGTGATTGCATTTGCAAGCCGAGCACTCAGCCCCTCAGAGAGAAATGATAAAAATTACAGCTCTTTCAAGCTAGAATTTTTAGCCCTAACTTGGGCTGTGACAAAGAAGTTTGCTGAATATCTACATTGTGCTCCTTTTCTTGTGTACACTGATAACAATCCCCTAGTACACTTGAATTCTGCAAAACTTGGTAGCTTGGAGCAAAGATGGGCTGCACGTTTGGCCAGTTTTCAATTTGAGATAAAGTATAAACCAGGGCGCACTAACCAAAGTGCAGATGCTTTGTCTCGTTTTCCCCCAGAGATACCTACACTGGACTCGGAAGAGGTGACAGAGGGGCTGGAAATCCCTTCATTTACCCCCACTGGAGTAGCAGTGGCCAGAGCAATGTGTATTGGTGTTTGTGGACTGAATTCAACTGAACCTGACCCGGTTGGCATCCCTGTACTACCAGAACGGACACAGATACAATGGCAAAATCTTCAAAATAATGATCCTATTTTGGCACGAGTAGCAATGTATGTGCAGAGAGGCTACCGTCCAAATGGATCGGAGAGGAAAAATTAAAGTAAGATGACATTGCAGGTCCTAAGCCATTGGGACCGCCTTACTTTGATCAATGGTGTATTACACCGAAGACTGCACGACCCAAAAGTATTGGACCCAATTTTCCAAATCCTGCTTCCAGAGGGTGAGCCTTATAATGCTTGGCAAATGTACCATACACAAGCAGGCCATTGGGGCCCTGAGAAAACGCAAGCATTACTGCGGCATAGATTCTTCTGGCCAAATATGCTAAAAGATGTCACTAACTGGTGTGCTGAATGTCAACCATGTGTGCTGCGCAAAGCGCCTAACCAAATCAGAGCTCCCCTAATTCCAATACAGTCAAATGTTCCTATGGAATTGCTTTCTTTGGATTTTCTGTCTATAGGACATGCTGAGGATGCCTACCATAACGTGCTTGGGATGATGGACCACTTTACAAAGTTTGCCTGGGCCGCCCCTACTAAAGATCAAACGGCTACCACTACAGCTAAGGTATTATCGTATAAGTTTAACAGTTTGGAGTGCCTAAACGGTTGTTGTCGGACCAGGGGCCCAATTTTGAGTCTAACCTGATGAGAACTGTGTAATCTGTATGGCATGTCAAAGAGCCATACAACACCTTCTCATCCTTCAGGGAATGGTGCCTGTGAGAGGCTAAATCGGACGCTCCATGGTTTACTCGGCACCCTGGGCGAGGAAAGGAGAAACTGGCATGACCATCTACCTGAAATGATGAAAGTATATAATAACTCCATTCACAGCACAACAGGATATACTCCACATTATTTGATGTTTGGGAGACATGGAGCTCTCCCCCAGGATCGTTTCTTGGGCCTCTCCGAAAGTGTTGGCTGCACATCTGTAGAGAACTGGGTTACCTGTCATCAAAAGCGTCTCCAGTTTGCAATGGAAAAAGCAAACCAATTCAAGGACTCCGAAATGGCTCGACAGAAAGTCTACTTTGACCGGAGGTCTGCCCCACCTTCACTACAACCTGGTCAAAAGGTACTTTTGCAGGATATGAGGGCAAAAGGACGTGGTAAACTCTCTAATAAGTGGGAAGAAAAACCTTATCTAGTAGTAACACGGCCTGACCCCAACTTACCTGTCTATGTGATTAGACATGATGGTGAAAACCATGAGAAAGTCGTGCACGCAAACCAGTTAATTCCAGTACCAGAACAGAGTGTCCTACCAAGCCAGCAAGGTCATCGTGACTTTGTGCCCAAGCTTCAGCAGGGAGGCCCCCACTCCCATATAGGTCCTCCATGGGTTGGGTTTTGGGTCCCTACAGGTTCTGACACTGGAGGGTTCTATACCACCCTACTATCCACCACACACCACCCCCGGTTCTGACACTGGAGGGTGCTTGCGGCCCACAAACTACACGAGAACCTATCCAGAGGCAGCAGATCCAAGGCGGTCCACCAGGGCGACCAAAGGAGCACCACCTCAACGTTACAGAGATGTCTAGTGCTGCCTGATGAGTGGTCTTTGGGACAACGACCTTTCAAACAGGGAGGGATGTAACCTGGTAGCTGTATAAAGCACCTGATTCTATTTGTGTGGTTTGCTGTGTGGGTGTGGTGTCCAGGTGCTTTCAATCAGCTGATGGGAGCACTGCTCTATTTAAGCAGCAGACACACCATGCTCTGTCTCTCTGTGGTTGGTGAACTTTGTGTCCAGGTGTGCTGGGAGAAAACCTGCAGGCTTTGCCCAGAGGAGGAACGTGGTCTGGATTAGCCCAAACTCAAGCATTGCCTGGCCTGCTTGCGGACTTGACCCACAGACCCTATCTCCTCCAATGAGCTCTCCCCAGCTTGGCAATTAGTAAACCTGGACTTTTAGCATGCCTTTTTTAATTAGCTTATAATAAATTGATCTTTTTTGGAAACTTGACTCTTTGCATTTTGTCCACTTTTTAATGCTGGTTGGTCAGATCGAAGTAACCGGTGTTACATAAACGTAGTGGGTAACAAAAGTATAAAGCATCCAAATGGTGGACTACTTTTTTACAGGCTCTAAAAATGCTAAATTACTCCTTAATATGAGAAAAACAATCTCCTTAAGGTTTTCGAGTCAGGTCTTGAGCCACCTTTAAACATTATTTGAAAAATGTTGGTTTTGTTATTTATGCATTTTAAGAAGTTCCTCACAAGGCAATGATTCAGTGAGCAACTGACTCCCAAACAGACAAAGACCACAAGTTGAATTTGAAATGACTTCATTCCCTGCAGTGGAACATAATCTTGCTTTAGTGCAAAAGCAGTCAGCTTTCTGTGATGGATAAACCTGAACGTCTGAGATAAAATTCATTCTATCATTACCTGGAGGCCAGAGAGTTCTCGTCTTTCTCATAACTCTCATTTCCACTTAGTTATGTGCACTGCAGCTTGTTGTAGCTCACTAATTGTAATGAGCTCTAATAACTACAATCTCTCTGTTTTGTCACTGTGGGAAGGGAATGGGGGGGTTGGGTGACAAAATGAAACACGACGGCAGAGAGCTGCAGGAATGTATAATCTTTTCTTTCCTACTGACTGAGTTCAATTTACCTGCTTTAAATTAATTAAAACTCACAGGTTAAGCTAAGATGCAGTCTGCATGTGTAAGCACTTCATGATTATTTATGCACACAAATCCATTTTTAACTTACTACAGGAAAAAAAGCGTAGTGCCTCAAAATTATGTTGCAAAGCAAATTGTGAATCAGATCTTTTCCAAATTGTTTGATATTCTTTTAGGAAACAGCAGGGCGATAATTTCCAGTTTGAGTGAAACCCTAGATATACTTCATATGTTGTAAAGCATTAAAGGCATTTTGCAAACTATTTCAATATGGAATCCAAAACATTTTGTGCTCTTGAATAAAGCTGTATAACTTTTTATTATGCATATCCAGAGCTATTAAAGTTTGTGCATCTAACTAAATGATTTCCGGTTTGTACAATTCTTTATAAAAATAACTGTCCGTAGACAGTTATTTTATTACAGAGATTCAGTTTGGTGAAATTCTGTAAGCATATTGCAAATAAAAAGCAAAAAAATATATGTGTAAGACCCTTCTCTCTCCTCTCTGCAATGTAAACCTCAAATTATTGCAATGAATTCTGGTAAGAGAATGTTCATGTCTTCAGTCTGACAGGAAATTCACTTCTGAATGGAACCAATCAGAGTAGAGAGTTTACAGAATGTTGCAGGAGACACTGCAAAAGACACCTATATCTGAGCCCCTTAATTCTCATGCCACAGTAAATGGTAAAAGTGTTTACTCTACAAAAATCACCATTTCCAGTCATTAAGGTGAAATGTGGTAAATGTTATACAGTAAACATGGAGGTGACAGTCACAGCTAGAGTCATTCATGATACCCAAGCAATACCACAGGAATTAGAGTAAATAGAAGGCAAGGCAATTTTATTTGTATAGCACACTTTCAACACAAGGCAATTCAAGGTGCTTTACATGATTAAAATTAGAACACAGAAAAAGATTGAAGATTAAATACAAGAAAGCATTTTATGAAGTCTACCTTCATTCATGTCTTTATTATTCTAACAAAAAAAAATAAAAAAGTTTCTTCTTTCAAATTCAATCAATCAAATCAAATTCAATCAAAAAATTCTTCACTCCAAATAAAAAAAAATCACTTTTCAATCAAAGAAAATAAAAATTAAATGCAAACATTTGTTTAAAGCAACTTTTTCGATTGAAGTGACGTTTCGTGTTTGGGCCATATAAATGGGTATTTGTGTGTCTTTATTATTCAATAAAAAAAGGGTTGTTTCAACCTAAAAATAAGATTTTCTATAAAAAAGAACCACTCCAATAAAAACTGGTTTTCAGTCATAGAAAAACGTTTTTGAAAGGAAATAAATATTTGAGAATCAAAAAAATTGCATTTGAACCCTCTTTTTTTAATTGTAAATATTGTATTTTATTGAAGTAATTTTTTGTGGTTTTGAGCTGTATTATGGGTAGGACATTTGTGTCTTTATGATTCAATCAAAAAAGAAGCAAAAAAAATTATTTCCGATAAAAAAAATCACTTCAATAAAGAAAACTATTTTCAATCAAGGAAAAAAAAAAGTTTTGAATGCAAAAAAAAAAACTAAAAAAATAAAGTACTAAAAAAATTGCATTTGAACACTTGACTGAACATTTATTTAATTTTTTTTTATTTGAGTTGCTTTTTGTTTTGAATGAACTGACAAAAGTTTTGAAGTCCTTTTTTTCTATTTAATTATTTTGACACAAACATCCCGCAGTGAGCGGGTGATTCCCCATTGGTCAGACATGTTTGATTGACAAGTGTCTACACCAATGACGTCTTTCTGACAAGCAATAGAATCTCGGTAGCCAGCAAGCCTGGGAGCAGTGGTTGAGTTGTCAGTAAGTAGATAAAACATTATTAAAATGATTGGTGTTGTGTTAGTCTAGTTAGCCTAACATGTCTGATATTCTGATCAAACATTAAGCATGCTAACTTAGTTCATGTTGACATGCATATGTGTGGGACGTCCCTGTGAGTGTTTTATATCCAGTGAAGTGCAAGTGTCCAAATCGGCGCATTTTGCAACATCTCCAGCAGGAATATGATGGTTTCACTGGGGATGTTGAAAGAGGCCTTCCTGGGGCTTGTCAGTCTCTGTAATAATATATAGTCTAGCTTTTTTGTACGTTTGATGTTAAAGGAGAGGTGGCATGTTCTTAGGCATATAGAACAATTCTGTGGTATACTACCTGTTTGGAATATATAGCATTCATGACATGTTCTAACTGAATGCCTTGAAAATTGCTGCATGTCCCTTTGAGCAGGGGAGTAGCACCAAATTTTGGGCCCTGGGTACAAACAATCTTGCTGGGCCCCACTACCAAATACCATCTTGATACCAGTAGGTGGGGTATTGCATTTTTATCATAAAAACCACTTAAATGTAAACAAAATGAGCCATACTCTGAATAAATGTATTTTTGTTTTATTTTTAAAAGTACTACTTTTTGAGATGACAAAAGGTCTACCAGGTCCAAACCTGGACTAAATCAAATATAGCCTACTGTAAAGCAGTTCTGAGCAATGACCATATCAAATGAGACAAAGTTTGATTTGAACTTTGGATTAAAAATTAATAAGCACAAACTAAATAATGTCATTGTTTTCTAAATGCCCACTGACGGGTCTTTGCATCCGCAAATGTGCTGATCAAGTCTTAAAAGTCCAGTTTTTTGGTCAACCGACTTTCTACAGAGTATGGTAAGGCTTTTCAGTCTATCCTGGGACATTGTTTGATCTTAAATAGTTCTCTACAAGTTTGGGTTTGCTAAATGCATGTTCTAAGTGACATCCACCTCTCTGTCACTGTTTTAATCTGGCCCTAATGAGGGACCTGTTGCTGCAGGGTCTGAAACTGAAATATATGGCTTCAAATGGTTGCTAAATTATCCTTTATTATCACAATACTTTTTGGTGTAGGGTAAGTACAAGTTAATTGATGTTCATATTTGATTATAAAGTATATGAATATAATTGTATAATTGATTATATCAATATAAATGCAGACTATAGAATCACAGGGATAAACTAACTGCCAAACTAGACATTCAGTCTTTGAATTACGTTTAAAAAGTAAATCATTTTACTTCATTAAAATGTGAATTAGGGCGCTTTCACATGGTACGGGAGTCCGTACTCGGGTACGGTATTTGGTCCAAATCCACTTATTTCTTACCATGTGAACACAGACTGTACCGTGCCAGAATACGGCCAGAGAGACCTGCCTTGGAGGTAGTATCCGAGTCCAGGTACGAGCGGCCACGTATCATGTGAACACAACCCGTACTCTGGCCGTACTCAAGACAATAGACGCGCTCCATGCGAAAATGACGACACCGCCGGCCGAAATTACAGAATCACCTCGCGACCATACAAATACCAAAACAACGCGATTCAAGCATCCCACAGCAACACAGCAGGTTACAAAACGGTGGGTTTACTACAACACTCACCCTGTAGATGGCTTCAGGTAGCAGCTGACCAGTTTAACATTCTAGGCTGTCGCTCGTTTTATGACGTCGGTACTTCTCACTCCCTTGTTTGTTGGAGAACTAAGACTTATTTGTATACCGCCACCTGCTGTTTATTTGTAGTAAAAGACTGGATCCCAATACAGGCAGAGATCCGTGCCATGTGAACAGAAAAAATTAGCATTTTCTCTGGCCGTTTTCTGGTACGGCCACACATGTGAAAACGGCCTTAAACTGAGAACAATCCTGTACTTAATCTATGAGCGTGCTGTAGCCAATTTGCATAACAATGCAGTTAAATAGATGCTAACAGTCTGTGATTTTGCATGTGTTAGATCGGGGGGAGTTATAGGGTCTTGTCATGTAAACTTCTGAGTGCAGCAGAAGAAGAGACAAGCGCAGCATCCTGGAGTGGCAGTGTGTTGAGCTCCCAGCTCCGCCTCTGTCTGCTTCTCACTCCATTATTTACCTAGAAACATTGTTTGCTCGCTAGGCTGTGATACTGTATACTATTGCTATACTATTCAAATAGAGTATGGACATAAATGTATGCTATTCTACCTGGAGAAGATATTTATGTTAAATGATGTCAATACATATTGCTTTTCCTTTTCCTTAAATGTGCATTTTTGCAAAGAAATATATATATTTTGTTTTTTCTTTTCCTTATTAAGTGCATTTTGTCAAGAAAAAAAAATATTATATATAGCGTTTTCCTATTCCTTTTACATGCATTTCTGGACTTGGAAGCAGAGTCTGGGGACTCTGGGACGGGCTCTCCAATCTCTGGTGCTGAAGTCACTGAGGTTGTTAAAAAGCTCCTCGGAAAGGTTGTCCACTCCCTGGTTCTCCGTTCCTGCGTCGCAGAAGGGTTTTTCTCTGGCAGCCGGATGCAGAGATAGCGAGAAATGTTTGCCTTCAGTGCAAAGTAGTATTCTTGTATGCTCTGTATACAAATCTGGTATGTCAAAATATTATCTCTGCGAGTCTTAAACAAGCAAAGATATTACATGATTATTTTTTTTTCTGGCAACAGTAAAGAAACCAGTCCCATTTAATTCCATATGCAATGGTCCCTCGTTTGATTTTAAAATAACCAACAACAGCCAAAATCTGCAAAGTAGTCATCTTTATTTTGTAATATCATTATGTTTTAAGGCTGTAAAACCCCTCGCCACACACTTTTTTACACTTTTCATAGACACACATTTACATTTACTTACATTTGTCACTAGTTTTAATACTCAACCTTCATAGATTTAAAATATAAAAGTATTAATACACAATAGGTCTCTCCACTGTTTCGCCACTCGGTGAGTCTTTCTCCACTTAAGGTCTTGAAGCAGGTGTTGTTTCAGAGTGAGGAGCACAATTACGAGCAGATTTCTGTTGTTGCTTTTCCTTCTGGAAGAGAATACTATTATAACCGGACATTATATTTCGCAAGCACGGGGGACATCACAGGAGGAGATTGTCAATTGCCTCTAATCATTTAGGAGCCAAAAAAACAATGTGCGTTAGTATGCTATTAAGAAAGCGTTTAAATTGTGCTATTTAAAAAAATCAAATAAACAGCAAAGCAGCAAAGGGTGGACCAAATCATAGTAATGGAACTGTATAACTTTATTTTTATTCCATCTTGAAATGGGTACCAGTGACATTACAGGACTCCCCCCAGCTGACTACCAGTTTTTTAAAACATGACTTTAAAATATCTACTGCAAAGAATGTAGTATAGAAACATGAGTCCATAAGAAAGTGGAGTGAATTAAATAATATTCTGTTCAGATACTGATACAGAAACTTTGCTGGGAGCACAAGTTGCTGTTAGATCAGTGCTGGTAAAGAACACCCCTGACCACTCAGTGAGTTTCATGTGTTTTTAAACGACAGTTTAATACCTTTTAGGAAATATTTTATCAGTGCCCCTATGGTCCCACTGTGGGGGGGGACACCTAAATTTATCGGGACAGCACCATTTGTCCAAATTTCTATAAATACTTCTCAATTTCATCATAAGAAGTCTGAAAACAGGGCTTTAAGTGTAAAATATTGGACTTTTCCTTTAATATGTATGCGTGCAACCTCCAACAATCAGACTTGCCTTTTAAATTTAGTGATCCAGGTTTGAATTACCTTGGTATTGCAGTGATATGTTCTATATCCGGTTCCTGCTCCAGCCAGCGCTGTCTGGGCCCCATAGCCTGAGCTTCAAGAGGGGTCAAGGTTAACCCACCACTATTTCTGATGTTAGCCCCTCATCTGAGCCGTCAGGCCCCAACGTCAGCACCATAAGTACCAGAGTCTGCTCTGGCTGCTGTCTTTCTGGCAGTCATGGTGGCAGCTCTCCAACTTCTGGCAGAGAGGGTCAGATCTGTCTCAGTCACCAGAGCTCCCAGAGAGGTTAGGGGAGGACCGATTCCTATTGGCACTGGTTTTAGGCAGCCAAGCACCGGCTTCAGGCTACCAAGCTCCTCCTTTAACTCCTGGTCCTCAGGGGAGGACAACTAAGTCGTCCACCCGATCCTAGTGCAGAGAGAGGATTCCATCGGATCTCCAGGTCCTCAGCCAGACTGTCTACCCCATTGCTGTCCAGCCAAGAGACGCCCATCCAGCACATCCACCCGATTGTCGTACTCTTAGTGGACGCCCTCCGGGCTGTCCGCCCCATGGCCATCTTCACAAGTGTCGCTGTCCGGCATGTCACCACCCTCTGAAGAGACGCCCTCTGGGCTGTCCGCTACATTGCTATCCAGCCAAGGGACAACAACCTGGTTGTCCACCTGAACATCATCCTGTGGGGGGATGTTCACCCACCTGCCTGCGCAAACTCCAGGTACTCAGAGGAATTCTTCCCAGCTGTCCGCTGGTACTCCAAAGCCGTATCAATAGCCTGTATCAATTGTTAACTTTTTTTATCAGTTTTTCTCTCCATATAAGCTACAGCTGGTCTGGTATTCTGCTCAGCTACAACGCCCTGCTGGATGGGTAGCATCGACTCAGACGATGCTCCCAGTAACTGAATATCCTCCATGCGCTGTTGTCAACTTTTTACTTTAATATACAAAGGACTCTGACATGTACACGAGATCCTTTTATCCTTTTTGTGTCTCTTCTCTGTCTTCTCAAACCCCAAGATGATCGTGGCAGATGACCACTTGTACTGATCCAGGTTCTACCGGAGGTTTCTTCCTGTTAAAGTGGAGTTTTTCCTCTGCACTGTCGCCGCATACTTGGTAAGTATGAAGGATTACTGAGAGATTGCTTCGGTTGGAGTCTGCATGTTCCGGGTACAACCTTACATCAATATGCTGGGATTCCTTATATAGTAAACTTTTAACTGATTTGAATGTTTGTATAATTGTACTGGAATGACTTCTTATAAAGTGCCTCGAGATTGCGTCTGTAGTGAATTGGGGCTATATAATTAACTGAATTGAAACATTGTTAATATTATGTTGATATGTCTCCATGTTCTCTCTTACCCTGCTGTTCTCCATCTGGCCTTTTCCAGTCATCATCATCCTTCCTCATCTTCAGCTCAATAAAACATTCTCAGCCTTTGACCAGTGTCCTGTATTTAGGTAAATTATGCAACATTTACACACGTGACAGTTACATAAGGTAGGGCTTGGAACCATTTTGGGCTAAGATACCCGTAGATCGCTGCAAGACACTTGTGTCAAGCTATGCTTGCTATGCTACGTTTAAAAGCTGTTATAACTGGAAAAGGATGTTGTACTAAGTACTGAGAATGAATGTCACTTGGGGGTTGAATAAAACTGATAATGATGTGTGCACAGAAAATACATTTGTGGTTATTTCATTATAAATATTATAATAGTCTGACTTACAAGTACCTCTTTGATTTAATTGTAAACAAGATGACTTAAATGAACAAAATCAATGTCAAACTGACCAAAACACTCAATTTCAGTGGGGGTTGAATAATTTTGAACACAACTGTAAATGCTGGTGTGCTGCCTAAAAGGTCTTTAGGTGGCGCTGCGCAACACCTACGGTTGAGATACATGCCGGTGAGGCTCCTTGCAACTTTTACTTTATTTCTATACCCTATTTTTTGCAATTAGAAATATCAGACAGAATGACAAAATGCTTTAGCAAAAAAACAACAACATGAAAAATGATTTTAATAATAGATTACAACAACAAAAACTACTCTTCCACGAGATGTTACATTTCCTGAAGTTTAAATGTATCATTTTATAGAGTGGTTACCTGCCCAGGGTTTACCCTTTCTCTAGCCCAATGACTGATAGGGATAAGCCCCAATGTTTAAAATCAATGTGATATTTTTTGTATACATGAAACTGCTCTGTAATTTCAACTAGAGATATTTTTGAAGACTTAGAATCTTTATTTTTTAGAGCAAATTTTGACACTGATCAGGTGATTTCTGTAGGACACCTCTTTATCTGGCTCTGGTGGCTTACTGGTGTTGCTTTGGATCTGCGTAAATAACAGCTACCATGCAGTTAGTGAGAGAAGGCACTGTGGATGATGCCCATGTGGTATGTTAATCTGGGGAAATGTTGACACAGCTAGCCTTTTTTTCGCGTGCATAATTGATACTTAGAACTCCATCAAAGCCTTTTGTTTACATGAATTACATCTTCTCTCAGCTGCTATTTTGACAGGGCAAACAAGGCATTTCATGGGAAACTACACAGAGGCGCCGTCATTTTTACTAACTTGTCAAACGTATGATTCACCATCTGCTGCATGTTAGCAATTGAATTAAAGAGAATTTTCTAAAATTCTCATTTCCAGAAAAGCTTAAAGCAGCAGATAAGATTATTTATAATGACTCATTTTTATTCCATCCTATGTTTGGCTATGATGAATTGTAGGAAAATGGAAGAATTCCTACACAGCAGAACAGGAGAGTAAGACTGGCCACTAGGTGGTCTGACAACCTTATTTTTTGTAAGTTAGACCCTGATGTGTAATGACCCAAAACATTAGGTAACTGATATTGACTTGTCATAATGTTCTGATTAACATGTAGTTGAAACCAGAAGCGTATATACCCTGAATAAAATTGCACATACCATCTCCAGTTTACTGTAATTTCAAATGTTACCTCTGTTTTCTCCCAGTGTTTTTCTCTCCATAGATGCTACACCTGGTCTGGGATCCTGCTAAGCTGTGATGCCTTGTTGCAGGGAGGCATTGACTGGGTTGAAACTCCCAGTAACTGAACGTGCTCCCTCTTGTGTTACCTGGCTCAGTATGAGCTCTGGTTCTGCTGGGGGTTTCTTCGTGTTAAAGGAAAATGTTTCCTCTCCACTGTTACCACATGCTTGCTCAGTAAGAGCGATTGCTGTTAAGTCAACGACAGGCAATTGTCTACTGTTGCTACCATAGACTGTATATAGATGGGTGATCCCTCAGGGACATCACCAGTAGGTTTTTGAAGAGCTGAATTCAAGCCAACTTGGTGGTTCCCACAACCTTGGCTATGTCATGCACCTTGTCACGCTAGACAATGGCCAAAGAGGTGGAACCTCCAAAGTCACACAAAGGCAATAACAAGGTCAGCTTTCTATCATCTGAGGAATATTTTTAGGATTCAAGGAACAAGGAGACCTGAAAAAACTCATCCATGCATTTATCTCTAGCCGCCTTGATTACTGTAACAGTATCTTTACAGGTCTACCTAAAAAAAATCAATCAGACAGCTGCAGCTGATCCAGAACGCTGCTACTCGTCTTCTCACTACAACAAGGAAAGGACAACACATAACCCCAGTTCTAAAGTCCTTACACTGGCTCCCTGTAGTTTAGAGAATAGATTTCAAAGTGATTTTATTAGTCTATAAATCACTGAATAGGTTAGCACCAGAGTACATTAGAGATCTGTTATCACTGCACAAAACATCCAGGTCACTCATGTCTTCCAGCTGTAATCTACTGATCGTCCCTAGAACCAGATCCCTAAAACCAAAACCAAGCATGGGAAGGCAGCTTTCAGTTTCTATGCTCCCTACATCGGGAATAAACTGCTGGATGAATGCAAAGCTGCAAAGACACTGAACTCTTTTCAATCTAAAATAAAATCTTACCTATTTAGACTTGCTTATGAATAAATTATGCTAACTGAATACTGCTGGCTATTGCTTGGGAGGAGTTTGCTAACATGAAGCGTTTGGGCATCATTCGGCGCTTTAACAGTCCGTGGGCTTCGCCATTACCATTTGGTGCCAAAGTCAGACGGTCAGTTGCGACTGTGCAGGGATTTCTGCCTCCTTAATAACGTCACGGTAAACGATTGTTATCTGATCCCCCACGTCCAGGACTTCTCTGTCAATCTGACTGGGACCGCCATCTTCTCTAAAGTTTACCTGGGGCGCGGTTATCACGAGGTCCCTGTTCGTGCAGAGGACATCCCTAAAACAGCGGTAATCACTCCGTGTGGCCTTTTTGAGTTTTTATGGATGCCTTTCGGCCTTAAAGGCAAACTTTTCAGCAGTTGATTGATTCGATCTTGCATGGTTTACCCTTTGTTTTTGTTTATCTGGATGACATCCTGGTGGCCAGCAGCTCTGCTGAACAGCACATGTCCCACCTACGGCAGGTTTTTCAATGGCTAGAGGCACATGGCCTGATTGTTAACCCAGCAAAATGCCAGTTCGGGTTGCCAGTAATAGATTTTTTGGGCCATCGCATTTCTGGCAGTGGAGCTGTTCCTCTACCCACTAAAGTGCAGGCGATCTCCAATTTCCTGCGTCCTCAGACTGTTAAAGCCCTGCAGGAGTTTCTGGGGATGGTTAACTTTTACAACAGTTTCATCCCAAGTGCAGCACAACATCTGCAGCCGCTTTCCTCGACACTAGAAAAGAAAAAGGCCACCGAAAAGGCCGCCCTTTTGGCCCACCACTCCCCCTCAGCATAGGTGACTTTAACTACTTGCCATGTCTAAAATCTCTGACCCCTGGTCTGCACGTCAACAGCTCCAGGCTCGGGCACTTTTATCAACCTGGGTTGCGTGTTTTGGCCCCCCTTCAGACATAAATTTTGACAGAGGTCCCCAGTTTGTGTCAGAACTTTGGTCCTCAATGGCTGACGGGCTGGGGATCAAGATCCATCACACCACTGCATACAATCCGCAGGCTAATGGGTTATGTGCACAGTTCACAGGTCATTAAAAGCTGCGCTTCGTGCTGTTTTGACCAATGGCAACTGGATTGACCGGCTCCTGTGGTTTATGTTTAGGTTGCATTCTACGGCTAAAGAGGACCTTGGTGCCTCCCCAGCTGATCTGGTTTTAGGCCAGCCAGTACGTGTGCCAGGTGTTTTTTTCCCTAGGGCTCCCCAGCCCCAGTTCAACCGTCCATCTCAAAGTGACCCTTTTCACGTTCCTGGTCCTGTACATCATTGGCTGCCCCAGTCATTTGTACCTCAGAGCTTAGCGTCTTTTTGTTTTCGTCAGACATGATGCACACAAGACACCATTATAGCCTCTGTATGATGGACCTTTCAGGGTCCTCGAACTCGGCCCAAACCACTTTCTTTTATATGTGGGGGGGGGGGGGGGGGGGGGCGTGAAGAGACTATCTGTTTAGATAGGCTTAAACCTGCTCATGTTCTGGTAGATGAGGAAGTAGTAACAGGCTTCTCGTAGGGGCCGACACCCACCTCCAAGCTGTTGATGGACTGCGCTCCTCCTTCCAGAGACTCTCAACAGACTTCAGAGCTCACCTCATCCTAGACCTCCCCACGTCACCCTCAACTCCACCTTCAGAGTGGGGGATCCCGGACTGCTTCTGCAAGGCCCAGATTCAGCCTTTCTCTACTTTTGATCAAGCCCAGGACCCTGCACTAGCTATGGTCACTACTGGGTGCTCGGGGCGGGGCATGTGTGGCAGACCACCAGGAGTCTCCACTCACACCCAGAGAAGAGGATGTTTACATTCAAAAAAGAGATACATTTTTGGTTCGATGATGTAATGTTTTAACTGTTGTGTTCTGACTTACCGTTGGCAGTTGGAGTTGATTAAACGAGCTGATCGGATCTTGCTGTGTCGTCCTTTCATTCCTCCACAATACTATCATTGCTTTTAATCAATCGCTAAATGTTTTCATCAATTGAGTCTCATGTTTTGTCTGTTTTGTCATTTTCAACTTAAAATGTCTAACATTTATCATCTGAGCAAGAATAAACATTGCGGACAAAACTTAGTGTTGTCAAGTTCAGAAAAACAAAAACATGCGCCAGTTCTGGGCTGTATACTGCCTCCTTCTGGCTGACTGGGGCGCCTGAAGGGTTGGATGAACTGGCTGGAATAACGTGATCCTTCCATGACCTACGTCCAGCCGGGGAAACCCTGCCCCCTCAGGTGACAAAAAGGGACTGCTCACTCCTCAAGCAGAAGGGAGGCTTAAGTTTCAGTGCAGGGCCCTCCCACAGTTGGCAGAGGGAGAGCAATGCCCAGAACTGGAATTAGGTATGAACACTGGTTGATAAATAATGGGAAAAACCGTGGGATAAAAATATTTAAAAAAAAATAAATAAAAAGTTCAGAAAAACAAAATAGTCTTATAGATGAGCTCAAAGCTGTAGCCTCCACTGGAGCCAGAGGGGGGGAAGGGTTGGGCCGGCTAGCGCTGAAAGCTTATCTGAGAATGACACAATGCTTATCATTCTTAAATTTAAGCTTCAATTGCATCTGAAAATATGAATTATAAAAACATTTCTCCCCCCTGAGAGTTGCCATGACGGTCAAATTGACCTATTAAATGTAAAACTTAAACCTGTTTTAAGTTTAAGTTTAATTTCTGGTGTGTATATATATATATATATATATATATATATAAATATATTTTAGGGATGCAACGGGACAGGGTAAAGTACCGGACCGTTCGGTACGCCCTGCACGGGACAATCCGTCGTCCTGTACCGCAGGACTTCGGTACTGCCATTGATTTTGTGCTGGTAATCAGTTACTGCCGCCCCGACGTTACGAAACTGCGCCGCACTCCCAGACACAGATGCAACAACCAGCTGGCTGTTCCCCACTCCAGCAGCTGGTTAGCATAGAGACACGTTCTCCTCTCCACAATGCGCACATCCCGGAGCACCGTGAGTAGCGAAAAAATGTACACTTGTTGGTTGCGCTTTTTTCGGAAATCAGCCCTGGTGCGAGGCGCTGCTCAAATTTCTCCCGACTTGAGCGCTTTCTGCCCGGGCGGGCTGCAGCATTCAGGGGCGCCGGGTTGCGCTGTGTTAATCTCCTCTTTGCGGTGCGCCGGAGCGCGGAGCAAAGAAGAGATGTGCTGCGCTCCATTCATTGATGCACACACAAATGCCCTTTGAGCAGCGAGCACACGAAGAATATTTATCCGCCACCTGTGTCAGTGTGGTCAGATGCGCTCTCGTTTAAAGAACCGGTAAAATATAGAAAACATTCTGTTGCTGTGGCCCTGTGTGTGAGCTATAATCCCAGAAAGATGTACAGCTCGTTTATGTTGTATTCTCACGGCTTTCACCCGCCCACACGTGTAACTGTGGGCGGGTTAAGTTAACTGTGACATTCTGTTGTTTTGTTCCCAAAAAAATAAAATATAAATATATAATTATAAAGTGTCATAAAATGTTTAAAAGATTAAAAAGCATAAAAATAATTTGAATTTAAATTGCTAATATGATTAGAACATATATTTAATATAATGGTTAATAATATTACTTTTCTTTGTATTTACTGATGTTACTCAGGTCTCTTGGTTTGTTTCTGTCTTACAAACTTACTTATGATAAAAAGAGGTGTTTGAAAAGTTAATTTAATTCTTAGTTAAAATTATTTCATTGAAGAATAAAAAAATGACTGGGGAGGCACTTAAAATATATTTTTTACATTATGTGATTTTTATCGATAATTATTTATATAGATCAATAGGACCTTTTTTTTTCGATATACTCTTTTTCTATATTGTCCAGCCCTACTTTCTCTTTTTGTCTGTGGGCCAAAAACAATTATCTCAGTTTTGTCTGAGTTTAACTGGAGATAGTTGTTTTCCATCCACAAACTGATCTGTTCAATACAGTGACAGAGTGTATCTATAGGCCCATGTTCACCTGCCGTCAGTGAGACGTAGATCTGAGTGTCATCTGTGAGTTATGGTAAGACACATTATTGCTTTTAATTAGCTGACCCAATGGAAGCATGTACAAGTTGAATAAAAGTGGTCCGAAGATTGACCCCTGGGGACTCTACAGGTCATGGGAATTTTGTCTGAGACAGAGTTGCCAATTTTGACAAAGTACGTCCTGTCCTCGAGACTTTGCCTGCGTTGGTGTTCATGCGGATATCATTTGTCACCTTGAACAGAGCTGTCTCATTGCTGTGGTGGGGCCTAAAGCTTGACTGGAAAGTCTCAAACACATTGTTAGACAGGAGAAAGTAAGTGAGCTGTTGATATACTACTTTCTGCAGGACTTTTCCTAAGAATGGTAGGTTTGATATGGGCCAGTAGTAGCTCAGTACTGTGGCATCACGACTGCTCTTCTTTAGAAGAGGCTTAATGACCACAGTTTTAAAGGCATTTGGGAATGTTCCAGTCTCAAGTAAGATGTTAACTGTCATGTTGGTGGGTTTTCAGGACTCAAAAGGCAGCCAAACAACCAGAGTGAGACGGTAGGTGAGTAAATAATAAATTAAGTTTATTGCAAAAGATCCGGAATGTGAAGTCTGATCGGCAGGAAAGGGGAGCAGGAACGAACAGGAGCACTGGAGCAGAGAGACGAGAAGTTAGTCCGTGTAGAGGAGATGGAGAGTTGATAATTGGTTTCTGGCAAGGTACTTACTATTAGATGAGATTACTGAGCCTTGGGGTTGGTAGCTGGGACCCAGTTCTGGAGGTTGGTTTGATGTGAAGAGATACTGACTGTATATCTCAAGGAAATTCCAATCAAACGCAACTGAACTTGGTAATTTGTCTAGGCAGTCTACCAAGTCCAGTTGCCTGGATGAATGAGAATATTCTCAGGCTTATACTGACTGTGTGTGTATGCAGGTGGAGCGGGCAGACAGGCAGGCAGAAGAGGACAGACAGACCAGCGGAGACAACGATGCAGAGGCTGACCAGGAGGAGATCCAGGACCAGAGGTAAGTGGTTTCCAGAAGTGATGGGAAAAATGAACCGGGGTTCCGAGGCGTGTCTCGAGCAAAAGTGGGCGTGCCAGATGAAGTCTCGATTCGAGGCCTGTGTCAACAACGGGGAAATCACAAGACACGTGGCATCGGTTTGTCCCGTTGACGTCATTGATTCGTCCCGCCACCCGCTTCCTCATAAGCGTTTTGAATCCCGCGGCACAATGCGGTGTGTGTCGGCGTACGTAGTGAGATATTGAAGTAGTCAGTCAGTATCCATAAACGGTGCTGATGTTGCCGAAGTCGACGTTGTCTAGCTTTATTTAGCAAATAAAGCCAAGCCACACTCTCAATACTATCTGCTATAGTTCAGAATGTCCGGTAACAGAAGAAGCCCCGCCCATGCGCTCTTTTTTGCTCAGAAGGGGCAGACTTTGCAAGCTTCAACATAGAAGCGTCAGTCCTTGGGATGTACTAGTCTCTGTCTGAGTGTGTTGCTGGGTTTGAAATACACAGGGATACTGTGTTTGTTAAAAATCCTCCTGAGTTTTTCAGAAATCCCAGACACATATGGAATGACTACATTGTTTCGTTTGTTTTCTTTTTCAACCACTTTGTTGGCTTTCCTTCTGGAATTAGCTGCAGTTTTCACAAAAGTCCAGCTGGGGTAACCACAAGTTGTGAGGGTGTCTCTCACGTGCTTGCGTTCTTCCCCTTGGGCCTGTGAGCTGGTGGGTATGTTATCAGCTCTGTGTTGCAGGGTCCTGATAACACTAAGCTTGTGTTCCAGTGGGTGGTGTGAGTCAAAAAGTAGGTATTGGTCTGTGTGTGTGGGTTTTCTGTATACCCCAATGTGGAGCCTTCTGTCCTTTCTCCTCTGGACGACACAATCTAAAAAGGGCAAACTATTGTCCTTGACATCTTCTCTGGTGAATTTGATGTTTCTGTCCACTGAGTTTATATGTTCAGTAAAGGCTTGCACCCCTTTGGTTTTGATTTTAACCCATGTGTCATCTACGTATCTGAACCAGTGGCTAGGTGTTATTCCTTCAAAGGAGTTCAAAGCTCTGCACTTTACCTCCTCCATGTATAAATTTGCCACAATTGGAGAAACTGGTGAGCCCATGGCACAGCCGTGTTTCTGTCTATAAAACTTGCCATTGAACTGGAAATATGTGGTATTCAGGCACAATTCCAGGAGTTGGCAAATGTGTTCTGGTTTGAGTTTTGTTCTGTTTTGGAGGGAGTTGTCCTGTGTAAGTCGTTCTCTTACTGTGACCAAAGCCTCCATGGTAGGAATACAGGTGAACAATGAAGTCACGTCATAGTCACGTCAACAACTGTGACTCCAACGACTGTCGTTATAACACAATAGGGCACTAATGAAGCCGACACCTAACCTCCACCAATAGGCGGCACGCCAACGACCGTCGTTAAGACATGGAGCACAAAGGATCCAATGACATAATGATTCTTGTTCAAGAGGTTAAATAGCTGAGTCTCCACACCAGTTAGTTGGACCAGTCCCAGCCTGGTCAGTGGCGAGCATGAACTGATGAAGCCTCTTGGATAAGAGGTGAAACGTTTTCCAAGACAAATTACCAAGTCCAGTTGCGTTTGATTGAAATTTCCTTGAGATAACCATGACCTGGATGAATGAGAATATTCACAGGCTTATTATAGAGCATTGCATGGTCATGCTGATCCTGTTGACCAGCCAGCTACCAGCCAAGGTAATAATAAATATTTATTGCAAGTTGTGATATTCCTATAACCTTCGGATAAGCTAATTATTAATGATTAGATTCCAGAAAAGCAATGCTGGATAATGCCGTGGTGAACATGGTAATCAAGGATTCCTGACGACTCTCCGTTGTGGAGGATGTTGGCTTCAGAGAGCTGATGCAGGTTGTGGGTCCCAACTACACCCTTCCAAGTAGAAAGGTTTGTCAACTGAGTGAAGCTGTTGATTTTTAATAGGTAGTCTAAATATGATGTAGCATTTTTTTCCATCCTTAGGCTCTGAAGGAAATGGTGGATAAAAAATATAAGGAGGCAAAAGAAAAGGCAAAAGTCCTGGTGTAGAAGGCAGTGGCTGTAACTCTTACTTCTGACATGTGGACATCTATCAATATGGATACCTACCTTGCAGTGACATGCCACTTCATTAGTGAAGACAAGCTGTGCACCACCTTACTTGGTGTGCACCATTTCCCAAAGGCACATACAGCTGAAAACTTGTGTGAAGGGCATATTCAGCTGATGGAGGAGTGGGGCATTGTTGATAAAGTAAAGTGCCTCATCAAAGATGGAGCATCAAACATGCTTGCCTGTGCAAAACGTCTAAACATAAGGCACACAATTTGCATTGTCCATGCCATCAACCTTATAGTCCGGAAGTCATTTGATGATGTGGATAGCCTCAATGACGTATGAGCCAGGTGTAGAAGGCTGGTCACATATTTTAGGACAAGCACCACAGCCAAGGAGCGACTGTTTCATGTACAGCAACAAGTTGGACGGCAGCCTCTGAAAATGATAGTAGAGCTTGACACACGTTGGAACAGCACGTTCCAAATGTTTCAACGTGTGTATGACCTGAGAGAGCCAGTGGGGGCTGCCCTTGCCTCCTTACGAACTGATATCACACCACTGACAGCACCTGAGTAAGATGTAATCAAGGATGCTTTATGCATTCTTGATCCATTCCAGCAAGCAACTGTGGAGCTCTCAGCTGAGAAAAGGGTGTCTGCGTCCAAAGTAATTCCATTAATGGCAATGGTACATCATGCCATTGAAACAAAACACAAAATTTGGCATCCAACATTGCAAAGCAGCTGGGGGACAAAATACTCAGAAGTCTGCATGATCATATACATCACCTAAAGTCTGTGAGTGTTCTGACATTACCAACACTGCTGGATCCAAGATTCAAGAAACTTGCTTTTCTGAGTCCAACAAAAGCATAGGAAGCTGTGACAAAGTTAAAAAATGAATGTGCTGTGCTCATGAGAGACAATGCGTCATCTGTACCTATGGGCCCCGCAGAAACCCACCCTCTGGATCTGCCTGCAAACTCAGGTAAGTAGGCAGATCATTGTGTTCTAACTATAAATGTAGCTTTGCAAACCAACCTGTGTAACTCTTATTAGGTGGACTTTGGCAATTGCTGGACCAAAGTATCCTCAGCAGCAGAAGCAGCTCAAGTGTGGTGGCAGATGCTACAATAGAAGAGGACCGCTATCTTGCCGAACAGAAAATTGTAAGAACTGAGAATCCGCTGCTGTACTGGAGCAAAACCAAAAGCCTATATCCAAACTTGTATAAATTAGCAACAATCTTCTTATGCTCCCCTGCGTCGTCGGTGCCATGTGAAAAAGTTTTTTCAAAGGCTGGAGAAATATTGTGCAAGGAAAGGAACCGCCTCAACCCCAAAACATTGGAAAAAACTGTTGTTTTTAAATAAAAACGAGTAAAACCAACCATGAGTTTGTGTGATACTTTTATTGCAATTAAAGCTCTAAAAATTATGTATGTGTCTTGTCTGTGTATATGGATTTCTGTCTTATCGGCAGTGTATGGCATATCCTGCAATACATTTATTTATACAGCAGATGGCAGTATTTTGAACCCTTTAAGTGATGCCTCGAGTAGTGAGCCATTTAGTAAAGCAATGTGTTGGAAAGCCCCATAGATTCATGGGGCTTCATTTTTCCCATCAGTAGTTTCCAGGGGGGGCCTTCCGGATTGAACGGTAGACAAGAAAGGAAACCCAGGAGGACGAAGGAGTTTGGATCTAATTCTGAGAGGAGAAACCAGGTAAGCAGAATATCCACAAAAACATGAACTTCGAGAAGTAACTGCTCAGAACTAAGGTTGGCCATGTTACCACGCTTGCAGCGAAGACAATCTGGCGTCAGCTTGCAGCTTCTGTCCCTCTCTTAAGCTGGAGCCTGATGAGATCCAAACAAGCTGCACCTGCCACCAATCAGCCATGCCCCTGCAGGGAAAGGTGAGGGAGAAACACACACAAAACACAAAAACAACCACACAGAACAGGATCCTAACATTAACTAACCGACCAAGTTGTTGTAACAAGCTGCTCAGCACAGACTTTAGAAATCGAGTGGGTAATTCATCAAGGCAGCATGTACATGAACTCAGACCAGAGATAACCTCTTCGATTGTTTTGTCACTGACAGGTGTAAAATGTATAAGCTCAAGGTGTTTATCTGGAAACAGTCTTGCCATTTGTTTTGTGGTAATTATGGCATTTTAATGCCTTGGAATTTGTCATTAAAATAATGCAAACTCATTGCACTTAGATCCAGAAATTAGTTCGAAGAGCAGTGAAATTTTGAGGATTAGTTAATCTGTTCACTGTGGCAAATAGAACACGAGAATTGTTTTTGGAGTTTGCGATTTATTTACAAATACTTCTCCCTTGCTCCACATAAAATCTGGTTAAACACACAAAGCACTTATTTGTAAACCTCAAAATGAACCTGGAGATTTGACTTGCGGCATTTCATTCGGCTTTCCGGCACTCCCTTTTCTGTACCCTGACCGAAACCTTTTTTCTCCAAGGAGCCTTTTGCTTAGTGTTAATCATTATAACCTTAACAGGAGCAATAGTATCCAAAACATTTACAACCCTTGGAATGTAAGAGTCCAAAAGATTATCAACATTTGAGCATGGGGGGTTTTCAAATCTGATCAATTCCATTAAGTGTGTCCTTGTTGTATCATTTATGTGTCTTCTTTTAATAACTCCAGACCCAACTATTGGTTTGGGTACAAATGATAGGTCAAGACTGTTTATTTCTTACGTCCTCTGCACCAACATGTACTACCATTTGTTTAATCCCAGGGTTATTTGTAATTTCCTTGTTTAGAACATCTGTGATGTCAGAAACTGTGGCACTCGGATAGCTGCTTGTAACAATTCTGTCCATGTTTATATTAGATTTGGCTCCATTTCCAAGCACCAGGATATCTCTATCCTTGACACTTTGCACAGTTTTTCTCTTCATCTATGTTTTCACTTCTTGTTCTCTATTTCTCTCTCATTCTCTTTGTTCATTATTCTCAGTTTCCGAGAGAGGTAAATATCTGTTAGTTAACTTTATTCCATGTCGATTTTTACCAGCATGTTGTTTTTGCTTTTGTCTAGCACCAAGTTGTCTGTTAAGTTTTGGGAGAGTTATGGTATCATCTAGCTTTAGGTTGCAAGTATCAGTTTTTCTAGTCTTCTTACCAGTTTCCATTGGGAGCGTGTCATGAAGTCCTATTTCTGTCTCCAAGGCACACATTTTGTCCAGGAGTAAGCGTATTTCTTGTTGATATATCCGACAGTTTTCACAGGGCGATGTTTGTGTTACTCCCTCAGCCATATTGACAAGATTGTTGCCGCTGGCTCGTCAGATGAGTTGTAAAAAAAAGTGATAAAAGTAATTAAAAAGTCTTGGTTCAGTTAAAAAAAGATAATAAAATCATATCCAAGATGTGTCAAAAAAAGAATGTTTAAAAATGATTAGAAATTGATTAAACATTGATTAAAGAGGCAAGCAGCAAGAGCAAGCTGAAAACACATCTGCACTCTTGAGAAGCACGAAGCATGAATGTAGTCAAGTGTGTAAGAGCAATTAAAAATTACATTAAAATGACCAAAATAGTACAAATACAAAGAAAATATACAGCTCAACTACAGGGGCAGCCATCTTTGTGCTCTGAGCTCCCCGATCTACTCGGTCTACTATCAGAGATCCAAGTTGGAGCTCAAAATTTTCGACCTAATGGGGGTGTGTCTCGATGAAATAACGTGGGACAACTGCAAGATTTACGATTTTCCAACTCGGAAAAGTTAACTGGAATGCAGCACTATTCACAGTGAAATAGATAATGTACCACTTGGGCTGAAAAAAAAAAAAACAGCGAGGAGGAAGCCATTACAAAAAATGAAACCTAAAAACGGCAGACTACCAGGCCCGGAGTTGCTAATTGGGAGCACCTGGACATTTCCCGGTTGGCCGGTCTGGTATCTGGGCCGCAAGGCCGATTCTCTGGCAAGCAGAGTTGTATGAGTGTGCTAAATGTGCAACTAGTCAAGAAGGAGTTGCTATTAACACTATTTATGCAGTAGTTCTGCAAAAGTTTAAACTTATAGGGGAAAATTTTCAACTAATCCCATGTAGTTGCATATTATTTAGAATAGGAAACAATGGATATAAGGATATAGAGTTTTTACCGAAGCAGCTTGCCATAAAGGGCCTCTTCACAGCTGCCAGCTGGCTACTTTCATTTTTTTCTCTACACGCACTTCAACATTAAACGGTCAGAGCAATCAGTCAGCGTTGTTTGAAAGGTAAAATACGGTGGCACAGAAGGAACAACTATTATACAGAGGAAAGCTCAAACAGACGGCTACTCTGCAAAAAATGGGGACCAAAACAGCTAACGAAGACAACGGAACAGGTAAGACAACATGTTGAACTTTCCCTGCAAACCACCATTCGAGTTAATTTATCTAGTCACAATGGTGTGATGCAAACATAACATGTCATTTTAATAAAAATGATAACGCAACACCACATAACAGGGAAACTGTGTCTCGTAGCTCCTAAGAGTGAGAGGAAATTCCAGGATGAGGCAAAATAAGCTCAAAAGTCCTAAGGTGGCAGGCTTATTTATTGGGTTAATATTATAAATGAGTACTAATACAATGAAGGTGGTGTAGACCTGCTATAAAAAGCACCCTGCAATACTAGATGATTCAGAACTACAATAATACAACTGAAGTGAACTAATCAAAGGCTTTGTAAAAGGTAGAGAGACTTGTGCTGAGAATTATATTTTTTTTAAAAAGAGAATCAGTGTCTGAACCAGAGTTAGGATTCAGAAGTGATTAGAGGATGTCTTTTGTCAGTATAAAAGAAATATGTGTTGACATGCATCCATTAGTTCCAATAAAACACTTTCTACATCCAAATGATAGTTTGACCATTTATATTTTTCTTTAAAAGTATGACAATAAAAACACAAGGTCCATTCTTGAAAGAGAATAGAATGAAAGTAAAATAAATTAAGCCTGGATGTTTTGCCAATGAAAATATCTAAATTGGTTAAGTCACGATTTTTCCATATGAAATGCACTAAAGCTTTACAGAATATTATCTTTTATTGTGGCAGGTGCAGCAAATGAGATTAGGGAAAGTAGGTCAAGACGTGTGAACATGAAAACAGTCTACTTGGGGACTGATGACAGTGGTAGCAGCTCAAAATATTTATTCTGATATTGTTACTGTAGGTGTTGTAAAGAATAATATAGATGTGAACACATGCTGAAATAACTCCACCTAGTGAAGCAGTTAACCCTTATTTATACTTAGTTGGACATTTTATAGAAAATAATAATCTAAATTAAGAGGCTTTACAGAACAGTGTGCTGCTGTAGCTTTATAATGTAAGGTTATAATTACATTACTTTAATTAAGGATGCAACGATACCACTTTTCTCAAAACGATACACCGATACTTGGATCTGAGTACTTGTGGATATAGGGTAGACCTACCAATGCTGATACTTCTACCACACAAAAAAATACAATAAATTAGAAGACAAGTTTTATTTTCTTTACTGCTTGTTACAACAAGTGATGGAAAATTCTATAGAAATTAGAATAATAAAAATTGACCACAAAACTAAAATTTCAAGTGAAAAATAAACACTTTCTGTGAAATTGTTATAGAGTTTCCAAATTTTAAGTACGTGTTCATGGTAACCTATAGGTTAAACACTACGAGTACAATAGAACAGGATCAGCCCCGATACCAGTACCGGTATTGGTGCATCCCCAATTTTAACATAAATAGGTTGTTATATAAAGTGGGCCGGTCTGAGGCATCAAACTCCAGGGCCAAAAATGAGTCCCACTCCGGCCCTGCAGATTGCAGTTTAGAAATAGACAGAGGGACAAAGACCTTCACTTTAGGAGAGACGTCCTGTGGTCTTCTGAAACTAAACCAAAACTGTTTGACCATAATGACCATCCTTACATTTAGAGGAAAAAGGGGACTGCTTGTTAGCCTTGGAATACTTTCTCTGTGAAGTATGGTGGTGGCAGCCCATTTGACCCAAGTCATGCAGTGCGACTAAATACTGAAGAAATATAATTAAACTTTTGACTTTAAAGACATTAATAAAATGAGACTCAGCTTTCCAGAGACAATGTGGCTCACTACAGTATACTTTGTTAATGGTTGATTAAAACTATTTCTAGAACACTTTTTTTCTTCTTCCTGTTTTCACAGTTTTGTCACTTTTATTGTGTTATTTTATACCTCCCAGCTGATCTGCTACTAACTACAAAAACAGATAGATTCTTTGAAGCACCAAAGGCGTTAAAAAGCAACCCCATGGTTTTATGCTATCACACAAAGAGTCTGTCAGACTGTCAGCGCAGAATCAGTCTGGCACTTCTGACAGGCTCTCTGGAAGACAAACTGACGTTAAAAAAATATAAATAATCTGCAGCAGGAAATGTGTTGATGTGTGTGTGTTGATGTGTGTGTGGCATGTGTATGTCTAAGAGAATCAGATAGATCCTACAGTCAATAAAGTCCCTAGACCTCTGTATGATACTCTCTGGCTTCTCTGAATGTCGCTCTGCATTAAGACCTCTTTTCACTCCCTGTTTTTTTAAAGTGCAGAAACACACATATGAAAATATTTATTTCAAAATGTCTACTTTCGTAAGAACCACCAAACCTGAGCTTTAAAAAACCCCATCTAAATTCACATGAGCCAACGAAAAAATCAGCTATGGTCACAGTTTACTGCCTCAGCCCATTGGAACAGTCTTAACATTATAATCATTAGCAGGGTGAGTGAAAAATAATACTGTCATGCAAAATTGGCAAGCAAAGTTGATCCTTCAGGTATTTTTGGGGAGCCCAAAAGATAAAAAAACACCAGATATACTTTAGTGACTTTGAAGAGGACGGTAACATTTGAAAATGTAATAACTGGTTATTACACTATTTTCTTGAAATTATTTTTACAGGACATTTTCCAAACTTTTTCAGCTACTACAGTATAAGTCAAGTTATCATAACTAAGGCTGGGAGATATAGTGATATTATAATATCAGGATATATTTTGAAACAGATATGACATAGTACCTATACCTATATATCTGAATTATAGTTGTGCAAAGATTGTTGTCTTTCACCTGCCTTCCTCTATTTGCCATGCAACATAACTAAAACAGAAGTTATTCTCTAATTTATTTAATACACTGGTATTTTACATGCTGATATCAGTTTAAAAGTACAAACTCTCACGGTTAAGCTGTGATTTGCAATCAGTCACTAATGTTAGAAAATATTAATTATTATTGGACTTTGAAAATAATTGCATCCACTCGCACCACGGCACGTTCTGTATCTGGTATACATATTTGGCATAAACTGATGAGTTATGTGTTTTTCACTGTAAATGATTTGGATATATCAAATCTTTGCTGAGATGGATATACCTTTTGACAAGCTAAATGTGTTTAAATGCATAATCCAGTTAGCCAACTGGTTTATGAAATGAATCTGAAGTAAAATATTCTGAAAAGCTAGGGTAAAATATTATGTTATTTTACAATTGTCCCTTATGTTTTGTACATTTAACCAGATTGCTTAAATGTTTATTCATCTCCCTCTTTCTCTCTCGTACTTTCTTTATTTAGTAGTATTTAGTACTTTCTAATATTTTGTTAGATGCCAAACTACATTTTGCTGTTACAGTATTGGTCAGTTTGGGTTAGTTAAGTCATCCAAAAACAATATTTAGGGTAGATGACTAGGCTAATATCTCTTGCAAGGACCAATATCATATTGAACCAAAAAAAATAATAATGTCCAACTCTCAATAAGTAGTAGTTATTGTTTGCTAGCTACAGTACCTTTGTAGTCTGGCTTTTATGTAACTTTATGACAAACGTATGTTTACCACTTAAAATCATTGTATTTATCAATGTATTTATTAATTCAGTTTATTAACTTTAAAAACTTTGTTTAAATGAACATGCAAGTGATCAGTTCTCACTGCCTCTTCCCTGCCGTCTGTGTATTTAGCTAAAAACAGCATGAAAAGTTAAGGCTCTTCTGTGCACATACACAGTATTTTAGTAGAGCTCAATTGATTGAAAACCTAGCAACTCTGGCGGAGGCAGCAGCAAATCCAGCAGCTCTGGCGGCTCGGGCAGCAGAGACTGAAGGGGCTCTGCTGGCTCTGGGAACAAGGAATGAAGGGAGGAGAAGGTTGAACAGGCTGAAGCAGACGCCAACTTTTGGGCCGAACAGGCTGAAGCAAACGCCAACATCGGGGCCGAACAGGCTGAAGCAGACAACAAGGACGGAGCTGGTGCACAGCTCGGAGCAGGGAGAACCAACGATGAGCTGACTGCTGTGGGAAGAGCGGGTGATAAGCAGATTGGAGAGAGAACAGCTGTTAGCGTGCTGTCCACACACGCTCCTCCACCCTGGAAGCACGCTTGCCTCGACAGCGCCGACCTCTGCGGCGAGATGGTGGAGAAGGGTCGTTCCTCCATGACCCGATATCAGGAGGACGGTACGCTGGCTTTGTCTCCCAGAGGCCGATCTGCTGCTATGGGAAGTCTTCCGAGGGGCAGCTCATCTCCCGTGTTGGGTTGGGCGTGTTGAGGTAGCCAACTGTGACTGAGGCTGCTGACTGATGGTGGGACGGTGAGGGTGCAGCGTCTGTCAGCGGATGATTGCTCACAGTTGTAGCCCACATGCTGGCTGTCGGTGCGGAAGTTGTGTTCTGCTCCCCGCTTCCAGAAACGGCCCCAGCGCGGCGGGACTTTCGCCTATGGCTGGAAGGTGAAGACTGAGAAGGTGGACGGACAACTGTTTTCTATTTAAGGAATCTCACGCGGCTGTGTCAAGTCGTTTACATGAGTTTGAGCCCAGAACATCCAGACTCCAACCACAGCAATCCCTCATTAATCCCTCATATCGAGCAAGCATGTAGCGACAGTGGAAGCTAAAAACTCCCCTTTAACAGGAAGAAACCTCCAGCAGAACCAGGCTCAGTACAAGCAGTCATCTGCCATGACCATCTGGGGGTCTGAGAAGACAGAGAAGAATAAAAGGAACTGATTTAAGAGTACTTTATATATTAATGAAAGTAAAAAGTTGATAATAGGACATGGAAAATGTTCAGATATTGAAAACATCATCCTAATTGATGCCCCTCAACCAACATGGCATTGTAGATTAGCAGGATACCAGACCAGGTGGAGCTTCTATGGAGAGAAAAACACAGAGATAAAAGATTAACACCTGACAACAACAGCAATAAATAACTAAATAAACTGGAAAGTCTAAGTCTATAGAAGCATAACTACAGAGACAGTTTTGGACAACCTAAGGCATTCTAACTATAAGCTTTATCAAAATAAAGGTTTTAAGCCTAGTCTTGAAAACAGACAGAGTATCTGCATCACGGATTAAAACTGGGAGCTGGTTCCACAGGAGAGGAGCCTGAACTAAAAGATCTGCCTCCCATTTTACTTTTAGAAATCCTAGGAACCAGTAAACCTGCAGTCTGAGAACGAAGTGCTCAGTTAGGAACATATGGATCAATCAGCTCTCTGATGTATAATAAAGCTGATTGTTAAGGGCTTTATAAGTAAGGAGGAGGATCTTAAACGCTATAGGGCTACTGGGTTTAAAAGGGAGCCAAGAGAGAATCTAAAACTGGAGAAATTAAAGTTCTAATTCAGTGAAAAACCATGTAGTACTCGTTCTCTCTGAGTTGCATATGGATGCGGAATTTTCTACAACGTGCTCTGTGATGGACTGACGACCTGTCGAGGGTGTACCCCACGTCTTACCCGAAGATAGCTGGAGGTAGGCACCAACAACCCTGCATAAGATAGACGGGATAGATGATGGTTGGATGGATTTTCTCCAACCCTCTATTGCATGCATAAGCCACAGTAAGGAAATAGACGACACAAATAAGTGAGTCACAACAAGGCAGTTCCTTTTACGTCAAAGAGAACATTTGTATTCATGGTCTTGCCTACCTTGACTTTTGACTGTCCACAGGAAGGCAGTATTGATTGTGTGGGCAAGAGAGAGCAGAGTGCACCTCTTTTAGTAGAAGCTAACAGTTAGCAATGCCACAACATGGTGGAACACGTTCAGGCTTGTATTATTTGTTGAGATAACACACCAGCATTATTTTTTTATTCAAGAAAGAAAAGCTGCGGAAGAAGCTCTTGAAATTGGTTTTATAAACTGTGTACAGCCATCCCCCCATTCATCAAGGACGTTAGCAGAGCTCAGGTTAGCGCTGTCATGTGACTGGCACTCAACAATGGGGTATATTATATTACAAATATTGATATATATTGTTGCAGTGCATTGGGCCATTAAAGTTAAACGTGTTATGGTGCATTCACACCTCACAATTGGTCTGCGTCAGGCAACGCATTCAACGGCTGAAGTTTGACGTATGTACTTTTTGGCTTCCATAGCCTGCTTCTGAGGAAAACACATGGGCGGGGCTTCCTCTGTTGCCACACGTTCTGAACTATGGTGGATCGTAACTAGAAAGTGGCTTGGCTTTATTTGCTAGATAAAGCTAGACAACGTTGACATCGGGTGCATCAGCGCCCATTATTCAGATGCGTTCTGAGTTTGGGGAGTTTAACCACTTGATCCAGGAGCTTCTTATGGATGAGGTTCGCTTTCAGTGCTACTTCCGTTTGTCCGCCTAATTTTACAACCTCCTCGGCCGCATCGGAGCTTAAATCTCCTACCAGGACACCAACTACAGGTTTTCCATTCCTCTTTAGGAGCGCCTGTCCATCTGTCTTCAGTAAGTGTAATTTCTGATTTTTTAAATCTGCGTTTGTTGAAAATGTTTTCACTGTACCCGCGCTTCATTCAAGATACGTGTATAGTGACATAACTACATTGAGATGCTCTGATTGGTTGCTGCACTGCTTTAACTGCGTTGGGTCTGTCAAAAGTAAAACTAGCTGAACTTCTGCATTGCTGCGTTACTGTGTTGCCGTATGTAACGCAAGTGAAGTTGACATAGCCAACGTACACAACGCACCGCAGAGGCTTTGACAGACCTCTGACGTACTCTACCATAGACTTTACATGTAATCTTGCCGCAACTGACGCTAACGCATGGGGTTAGTCTCAATGCAGTATTACTCTGCCAAGAAGGTTATGTTTTTTCTAGGGTTTGTCTTTTATTGCCAACAAACACACAACTGGCACTGCCGTTACCGAAAAAGTTATTTTTGTAAATGACTATTGAACTTGTAATGATATAAATGTGAATCCAGCTGCTAAAGGTATGTTTTCATGGTCAAGGAATCTAGTCATTTTACTATCACAATCAGATCAAATGGGGGCTGAGCTGCTTTGGTGGAAGTCTGTGGTCTTCAAATTATTTACTACTGGCACATTAGCTCAGGCTGAACTGTTTCTCAGGGACTATTAAAACATTACAGATTGTCATAGGAAAGGAAGTCAGAGAGGGCATAGCCTTTTTGGTTTGGTGCATTTGACTCCCCACTCGGTCTAAATTCAACAACAAAATACAGGTTGTTGTTCTTTTTCTTTTTTTTGGTGCAGCTGGTAGTGCAGCTCACCTCACAGCTAGAAGACCCTGGGTTCGATTCCTGCCGGGTATGCTGTGGGTGCTGAGGGTGTGTTTGTTCCTTCATATCATCAAAAGGGCCTTTCTGTGTGGAAAGGGTTCGATTCCTGCCGGGTATGCTGTGGGTGTTGAGGGTGTGTTTGTTCCTTCATATCATCAAAAGGGCCTTTCTGTGTGGAGTTTGCATGTTCTCCCTATGTTCCCTTGAGTAGCTAATGTGAGCTACTCCCACAAAAACATTCACCAGTTCTGGGCTGTATACTGCCTCCTCCTGGCTGACTGGGGCGCCTGAAGGGTTAGGGAGGATCTGGCTGGAATAACGTGATCCTTCCACGCGCTATGTCCAGCCGGGGAAACCCTGCCACCTAAGGTGAAAAGAAGGGCCTGCTCACTCTTTAAGCAGGAAGGAGGCTTGAGCTTCAGTGCAGGGCCCTCCCACAGTTGGCAGAGGGAGGCAATGCCCCAGACTGGAATTAGGTAGGAACACTGGGTGATAAATGGAAAAAAAAAGCAGTTTTACATTTTAGAACCCCTTTAACAGAAGACGTATGCAGTAATAGTGATTCCAAACCATGTTTACCAGGATTTTCCAACATGAAGTCCACAGATAGGGATTTTTTCAACTGTTTTAAGGGCTGTGAGATCAGCTCTAAAGAACAGTCTATTCTGACAGCATCTGGGAGGCAAACAAATCTTACTGTTAAACTTGGTGTGTTTTCCTTTATCTGTCACCCATCTGTTCCTCAGTAAGGCTGTATTTGAACAACTGATTATATGTTGTAAGTCTTTGGTAACATCAAAGCTGCTGGTGAGATATGATGATTCTCATTATAATCTCTGTGCAGATGTTGAGATTTATGTCTTGTAATAGGAAACTGTAGTAGATAAATCTATTCTGCTTTCCCTCTACATATTAATCTCACTTTTCATGTTTTTTTAGGTATCAGGGATTTTTTTTTTGTTGTAAAAGCTTATCGGATAATTTACATCCAGCAATGAATGTGATTAATTCAGTTATAGGAATCTTAAACCCACAAATGATTTGATAGAAAAATATATATGAAAAAATGCAGATACAATGGGGCAAAAAGTATCATCTTAGGTACACCTCGACTATGAGGTAAAAAAAATAAAAAAAATCCAGAAAGTCACATTGTCTGATTTTTAAAGAATTTATTTGCAAATAATGGTGTAAATTAAGTATTTGGTCAATCAAAAAATTTCATCTCTGTACTTTCCCATACACCCTTTGTTGGCAATGTCAAGGTTTTCACACACTGTTGTTTGTGTGTTGGTCCATTCTTTCATGCAGTTCTCTAGAGCAGTGATGTTTCGGGGGCGTTGCTGGACTTTCAAGTCCCTCCACAGATTCTCTATTGGATTGAAGTCTGGAGACTTTCAAGTCCCTCCACAGATTCTCTATTGGATTGAAGTCTGGAGACTGGGTAGACCACTCCAGAACCCTTAAATGCTTTTACATAGCCACTCGTTCCTTTCCCAGGTGGGTTGTTTGGGATCATTGTCTTGCTGAAAGGTCCAAATATATTTCATCATCAATGCTTCTATGATGGAAGGAGAGTTTCGCACAAAATCTAACGATACGTGGCCCCATTTATTTCCTTTGCAGAAACACATCTCCAATGTATGATGTTTACACCCCCATGCTTCACAGTAGGTTTGGTGTTCTTTGGATGCAACTCAGGATTCTTACTCCTTCAAACACAGTGAGTGGTGTTAGTACTAAAGAATTCTATTTTTGTCTAATCTTACCAAATGATATTCTCCCAATGTTTCTCTGTATCATCAAGATGGTCTCTAGCAAACGTTAGACGGCCCTGGACATGTTGCATGTTGCTTTAGGATTCTAATCAGCTCTGTTCAGGTCATTGACCAGTTTGGCCTGTGCAGTTCTGGGCTGTTTCTTCACCGTTCTCAAGATCATGTCTAAAAAGGTGAGATCTTGCATGGAGCCTCACGTAAAGGGAGATTGTCAGCGATGCACTTTCTCCAACTTGCTCCAACAGTTGATCTCACCAAGCTGCTTGCCTGTTTTAGATTGGTTCATCCCAGTCTGTCTGTGCAGGTGTACAATCTTGTCCCTGGTGTCTTTTGACAGCTCTGTGGAGGTTGGAGTGTGACTGTTTGAAGGTGTAGACAGATTTTATTTTCATACTGATAACCAGTTAAAACAGGTCCCATTAATACAGTTAAATAGCCCAGACTTTTGTTCTCTTGTAGTTCACCAAATGCTTTTTTTGGTAATAAATTCTTTGAAAATTCACACCGGTTGATTTTCTGGATTTCCCCCCCCCATTTTGTCTCTCATAGTCAAGGTATATCTATGATTGAAATTAAGGGATTCTCTCATCTTTTTAAGCAGGAGAACCTGAACAAGTGGTGACTGACTAAACACTTTTTGTCCCAGTGTATATGTTTATTCCACTATAAATGACTCTGTATATTGTAGATAAAAATCAACTCTGATTTTCCAAAAAATAAGAAAGAACGGCAAGTAGCATATGGATAAAAAATTACACACAACCCATTTAAAATGCCATATTTGTGTCATTTAAAAACATCACACCACGAAAAGTAATTGCAGAACTTCTTCCACCTTTATTCTGACATGTATCTTGCATTATTTTACAAAATAATAAATAAATCTGAGGAGGCCCATGTTAAAAATAACCCGGGCTTTCCACTGGTCGTGTCAGCAGCATGTTCCAGGAGCAGCATGTTTTACTCGCGTATACTGCGTGTGACATTAGAGAGACAGCGGGATGTATGGACGCTGAACTAGCCGTGCTGCTTCATGATTGGTAAGTAATAAATGCTTGTTTTGGGGTTATTTGGTCATGATGATATGGTTTACCAACTAACACACAATTAGTTTGTCGTTTTGTTGGTTTAGCTTTTGAGTTTGTACAGTCTCTACACTTCTTTAGATGCGCTCCATAGAGATTTTTTTACTAGTTTTTTTACCCGTCAACAGAGGGCAAATATTTGCAAAATTACGGAGTGTATCTTTAAAAAGATGAGAGAGGCATTTCATTTTTATCATAGGGCTACCCCAACTATGAGAGAGAAAAAAATATAGAAAATCTTATGGACTTATTTTTGAAGAATTTATTTTCTAATTATGATGGAAATAAGTATTTGTTCATCTAAAAACAAGCTGAAAAGCTGTCAAAGGATACCAGAAACAAAATTGTAGACTTACAGCGGGCTGGGAAAACTTGAGTCTGCAAAATGTAAACATCTGGGTGCAAAGAAATCAAAGGATCAATTTTTAGAAAATGGAAGACGTATAAAACCACTGATAATCTCCCTTGATCAGATCCAGATTACCCACTACAGGCTGAACTCCAATTCATTCGATATAGGCTGATCGCAACTGGATATAAACTTCATCCAAAGGACCCAAGTGACTTAAAAATTGTCTCGGTGAGTAGATGAATGTACAGCATGCTATAAATTAAGTCCAGGTTGAAAAAAAACTGAACTTCCCCTTTTTGTATGCTTTCAGAACAAAGCTATTTAAATTGGAGTCACGCTAATGACAGGCATGGTATTTACTGTTAGTATAGACTAAAATTCCAAAGGAGTCGCGAGACAACGACATTCAGGAAAATTAGCTGCAGAAAGCATCCATCCATCCATTTTCTAAACAGCTTGATCCTCAAGGGGTCGCGGGGGGCTGGTGCCTGTCTTCAGCTGTCAATGGGCGAGAGGCGGGGTACACCTTCGACAGGTCGCCGGTCCATCACAGGGCAACACAGAGACAGGACAAACAACCATGCACGCTCACACCTAAGGACAATTTAGCGAGACCAAATAACCTGACAGTGATGTTTTTGGGCTGTGGGAGAAAGCCAGAGTACCCAGAGGGAACCCACACATGCAAACGCCATGCAGAAAGACCCTGGGCCGGTTTACAAACCCACAACCTCTTTGCTGTAAGGCAACAGTGCTAACCACTGCACCACCGTACAGCCCAGCAAAGTGACAGTTGAAGGATTTTATTCTAATATTCAATTTAAACCTTAACTCTATAAATTCCATGCGTGTTCATTTTTATCAGAGAGGAGACGAGTGTAATTTAATTTTCTTTAGATTTTAATACAAGAAATCAAATACTGGTTCACAGGGCTGCTTAAAACAAATCAAATATTTAGCTTACAGAGTGGTATAAATTATCCACACTCTGGGTCACCCTACCTATGAGGAATGACAACGTATATAACAGAAACATTAAGTTTTATATTTTAACACAAAGTTAGAGAACCTCCCCCCTAACGTTAAATATGGGACACAAAACATGATTGGTTCATTCAAACTTTTGCCAAGACCAGCCTCCTTACAACCATGCATGCATAATTATTTACCTTCCTGTTATTCTGACTTTACAAACCAGCTCTAACTAGAGTTTTTGCTGACCGTTATTTCTTACATGTCCTAATCTATTGCCCTAATCTTTTGTAGTCCACATATCCTCCATATCCTTTTTTTCTCCACTAGTTTGGGTGCAAAGGTTTAACATCCTGTTCTAAAGTTCCTGTTTTTATCTAACTAACTTGTATGCACATGACAAAACATCTCTTTAAGCAGTAACAACACTTCAAAGCGGTTATAATAAAGTCACCAATACATTTCATACATCCCAAAGTAATGTTTTATACTGTATTTCCCATCACAGTAGAGACCTTTTATTGCACAGCAATAAAAGGATAATGCCTTATTACAGGTGGCAAACTCCTGCTCTCATTGATTCCCATTATATGGATCTATTCTGATTGTGACTCAATATAAACTCCAGCTAAATGGCTCCAAGTAGCTCCAAACTTGTCTGGGTGAGTAAATTAACGTGTATATGTGCCAAAAATATGGTCCAAGTTAAAAGAAATAAATAACTGTTCCTTTAAATACATTTATTTAGTGCTTCCTTAAATTGAAATGCGCTGTATTGGAGTGCTAAACTACTACATAAAGTTTAATTAAGGTTGTCAGTACTCAGTACCGTTTAACTCCGAATTCAATAAAGAGAATATATTTTCCACCAGCATTGGTTCCCTTAAACCACACACAGTCAGTGTTTCCTCTGTAAACATGCTTCTAATTGACCTACTTACAAGAAATTCACTACAGGTATGAGTTCCAACTCAACCAATTCACAAATTCAAGGAAATCTAAACAAAGTTGCCCTCACCTTAGGTAATGTATGATAAAGCAAAATGACAGGTAGCAAGAAGAAAAGAACATGTTGGAACAGAAAGAAAGTAGCTGAAATCTGTCAGCATTTTAACAAATATATCATTTTGCTTAATGGTATGGTGTAAAATCTTTTTTTTCAACGTGGATCATCTACACTACTATCCTAATTGTCCTTCATCCTATGAGTCTACATGCGCATTCTCACATGTTTATCTGTAATCCTGCATCACAGTTCTCAACGAGTTGTTTGAAAATGGCTGTGAGTCGCTAGAGAAAAAGAGGGTTTGAGGTGTGTGAGAAAAAGAGAAAGGGTTCAGAAAAGAGAAGCAAGACCTGTGTTTTACGAGATTCTTTTCAACAATGGCGTGTGCTGACAGCACAGGTCGGGCTCCCCACTGATTCCTCTGTCAGCAAGTTTCTACTCGGCACGTAGGCTAAAGTTTTGGGGTTACTTTGTCTGGAGATTACATAGGTATTGATTTATTTTCTTTGATGAGTGGAAATTTAGTGACGGTCACTAACGTACACAACCGCAGCTCTCGGTGTGACATTGGAGGTAGTCTCCGCTTTAATGAAATGGATGTGTGTCGAATATCAAACAGACTTCATCGCGGTAAGTTTAGCATGTTATTTGGAGAAATGCATTTTGGATCACTGCTAGAATAATTTATACATGTCTATATGGTAACTTTCACGGAAGATTTGTTGTTGTGACTGCGCTTTCCTTTTCTTAAAGTGGAGAGGGATGTTCTTTCCAGAAATTTTGAAAAATCCTCCACTATACCTTTAACAGTGCAAATTATTATCATCTGTTTCATTCAGGCTGATGGCGCATAAGGATTTTATTTTATTTTATTATCATTCACATGGTAAAAAACAAAATTTAGGGTGGGTGATAGGCCAGAACTTTCCTTTTTTGTTACGAAACATACATGGTGTCTATCTCCAGCTGTCAACGGCTTCCTCCCACAGTCCAAAAACATGACTGCCAGGTTAATTGATCACTCCAAATTGTCCTTAGGTGTGGGTGTGTGTGTGCATGGTTGTTTGTCCTGTCTGTCTCTATGTGGCCCTGTGATGGACTGGCGACCTGTCCAGGATGTACCCCGCCTCTCGCCCGTTTATTCCTACACTGATGCTGAATTCCAGCTCTCAAGGCACGTAGCAGGGGTACGTCAGCGTTGTACACGATGCCGGCGCATAATATGCTTACAGAAACAATTACATGAACTATTAAAAAATAGATTAATGCGATTAAAAAACATAGTGCGCTAAAAACTCTTGTAATTAATTACTTGCAGTTAACGCGATAATTTGACACCCCTAGTAGAAACAGCCGCTGCAACGCTGTAATTACTTACTGATATATAAAAGTCCGTTATCTCACCCAAATTGCGTGTAATTGCGTACTTGTCCCAATTTATTTGTCAATTCAACTGCGTTTTGTGACATAGCTAAGGATATTACCTTGCTTCATTGTGCGTAGATTTAGGCGGGTAGATTTGAGGCTAACCTTAGCTTCGTTCTGAAGTTAAAGCGGGATAATGGTCTAACAGCAACATTGTAACAACACACCGAACGTTCGAATCAAACCATAGTCTACAAGCATTAATGACCAAGCCAAAGCCACAGTGGGCAAAATTTATAAAACATAACTTACCTATAGAAGATCTCTATGAAACGTTTAATTTCGCCTGACATGGTCACCACAATTAGCCAAACTCCGACTGTGTTGTGTTTACCCCTCATGGTCGACGGTGTCTGTCCCTTCATCCATCCGTTATCTATACTGCTTTATCCAATTCAGGGTTTTCTATCAAATGGTGTGTCAAAGATCGTTAAGTACATGTAGATGATTCCCTCCTCTAACTTCCTCATGGTTGAAAACCGCTGCAATGTCATGATGTTAGGTGTTTTTGTTTCAGTTAGTTTTCTTAGTTTTATTATCAGGTTAGTTTATTCCTTGTTTTTATTTGTCTCTCACTCCTTGATCTTTTCACCTTTGGTTTGTGTCCACCTTATTTTCTGTTTCCCTAGTAAGTAAGTTTTATTTATTTATTCAGTCTTTGTTTCTTTTTATTCTCCAGAGTTACCCTTTGTTTTCACTTAGAGTTTGCTCTAAGTATTTAAGATTGTTTTCCATATCTGGCTCCCTTGAAAGTCCACTCCCCAGCCTAGGTATTTGCCTTCACCGGCTCTCCCTCCCACCTGCATCTGTTTGTCAGTAATCGGTTTCTCAGTCATCTCTTCACTCCCTCCTCAGTATATATACAGCTCTCTTTTATTCACTACTTGCTGGTTCGTCGTATAAACTTCCCCACCTGGTTCCTGTTGTTGCTTGCTGCATTTTTTAAGCCTCCTTAGTTCTGTAAGTCTGTTGTTGTTCTTGCTTTAGTTTTTTTTGGTTTCAATTAAATCATTTTTTATTTACCTCTGCATTGGGTCCTATTTTCTCACAAACATGACATGCAATTAAATTACTGATATAAACAATTAATTTAGCCAAATTACATATTTGCCAAAGAAATAATAAGACAGGCGGGCCTGATTGACAAGTGGGCGGGCCCAGAAAAGATAACAGCAGAACTCCAGTGCTTCTGTCAGACAGCTGAGAGCTGAACCTGGGATCATTTCAGACTGATATAGAGTCACAGCCTCAGCAGGACATGGAGGAAATACTGATAAACATCGTGGCTAATCACCCCGAGCTACATGTCACAAGCTGTTAGCTATACAGAGACCGGAGAAAAAATATATATTATAAATAGGTTAAACTATTTAGACAGGAATGCTCTTAAGAGGTTTGTGGGTGGCTCTTAAAAGAGCCGTTGTTGCTGTAAAAGCCCCTCTCAGCCTAGAAGTGAGCCTTGAAACAGCCTCCTCACCTGGTTTCCTGGTAGCAGCTCCCGCGCCACGTCCCACGCTGCTCAAATATTACAAACTTTTACGAACCGCAGACTGACTCCAGTAAAAAATAAAAAATGGGGTTAGTAATTGGTCAAGAACCAGGGTAGAGCCTGGGCAATCAGAGGTCAACATAGAAATACACAGGACAAACAACCATACACACTCACACTCAAAGGTTGGATATGGAACATGAGCATGATGGCAAAATCTAGTTTATCTAGGTTGTTGTTACAACAATAAAACATAATTCCAGCCGTTCAGTTGCCTGGTTCGCTGCTGATACGCCCAGTGACCAAAGTGAACTGTGTCCAGTGAGGAATGTATTTTAGAAAAGTTTAACTCACTGCTAATGTTAGCAAAGTTAGGAAATGTGCTAACTGATCCAGAAGGAAAGTCGCTGTTTCCACGTGTGTTTGATGCCGTGGAAATGTTTTATATGGGTCCATCTAGTGTAGGCTTCAACTAAAACTACTCTAGCTTCTGTTCTTCTGCGCCCACTCCTCTCCTGAAACGGACAGTGTTGGGCAAGTTACAATGAAATTGTAATATATTTCACATTACTAGTTACAACGTCAAAAATGTAATATGTTTGCATTACATATTACTGTCTTAAAAATGTAACTGAGTTACACTACTTTAAGTTACATTTGGCAAAATATCTTAAATATCTAACACGATTTCTAACCACCGTAACTTATCAATTTACATTTTACAAAAGTGTCACACCATAAATACTGTATTTTTAACACTATTTTATTAAGATTAAGTCTTAAGTTCCTTTGCATGCCTTCTATTTCATGGTAATTTTTATTAAATCTAATTAAAATAAGGTGCTGAAAGTGCTCATCACGAAGATGGTTGACAAAGATGAGACTCTGATGTCGGAAGTCTTATAACCATGGGTTAGGAAAACAGTTTGAATAATGTCGCTGTTTAAATGTACAGTCGATCTTTTCCTCAGCCGTCCTGATTCTCTGATGTTTTAGTTTTGAGCGATAGGAAGTGGATGGTGGATCTTGTTCTATGTTGTCCAACTTGATTTGGTTTGTTGCATTAGTTGGCCAGAAAAACAATTTAAAATGCATTAAATTATTGATTTAATGCATTTTAAATCAATAATTTAAACTGTGGCTCAGTGGTAGAGTAGTTGGCTTGCAATCGGAGGGTCGTAGGTTCGATTCCAGCTTCCTCCAGTCACATGTCGATGTGCCCCTGGGCAAGGCACTTAACCCCCAAATTCTACATTGTCCTACCAAGCCATGTTGGGTGTCGGTGTATGAATGCGAGTGTGAATGGGTAAATGCGGCTTCAATGTAAAGCGCTTTGAGTGGTCAGTAAGACTAGAAAAGCGCTATATAAGTTCAGTCCATTTGTAACTTGAGTTACTGAAATTGTAACTAGTAATATATTGCTGTATATTTTGTAAGTAATGCATTACATTACTCAGTCACTGAAAAAAGTAATCTATTTCTGTAACTCATTACTTTTGTAATGCATTACTCCCAACACTTGAAACGGATAACAATAAGTCCTGGGGTTCAAAGGAGCTGCTTGACCTGCTGACTCCACCATTCTTCCAAGTACAAGCCAAGTTGAGCTGACCCTGTAGTTGGATCATAGAGACTGTACCTGTCACCCTGCAAGCTGTGAGGAGAGGACAGTCTCAACCCTACAGGCACTACAGATGCTGCTGTGGCTATATAATGTTTAAGCTTTAATTATTAAAGTATACTAACTAATAAATGTTCCTTATTCGTTTATCAAATAAAACAATAGGAGGTTTAACAGCTTTGGGAGAAGTGGAGGTATACAAGCTGAGGTCATACACCGGATGATGTGATTGCTTTTGTCCACCACTGCACCTTTGCTTTATGTTCCATCCCTATGTTCCATCGCTTTATGTTCCATCTCTCTTCCATCTACAAGCGGAGGGAGTCATTTGGTAAAGCATGGGCTGAGAACTCAGCAGGGAGCTGGCAGGAGAACACTGAGGCAGTGAAGAAATAAAGGCTCTGAGAGAGATGCGAAGCAGCAAGGAGGGATTAAATTGGGTGCTAACTCAGGTTAATGCTAGAGGCTTTTACCACTAAATCAAGGCAGGAGAGAGAGGTGGAGGGAAAAACAGAGGAGAAGATAAAACAGAGAAGACAGGTGGAGGACGGAGGAGAAGAGTGGTAAAAAGTGCAGGAATAAGCTTGTCAGTGGATTCATGGCAGAGATGTAGTACATGGGCTGATTATCGTGTTATTTCAATGTGCTCTCCACTCTCTCTGACTCTGTCCTCAAAAAAGTATTCATATGCCTTGAGTAATTTCTTTAACATTTTGCCACATTCAAAGCACAAGTTTTAATGTATCTTGCTGGGATTGAATGTGAAAAACAAAGACAATTTAGAGAATATTTGGATAATTGGGAAGAAGATAATTCTGTATAGAATTTTAAAAGGTCTCAAATTGTGTTTGCCAGCTGAGCCGATATGAAGACCAAACATTTGCTTATTTTTGAAAGAATTCAAGCACAGATTATCCAATCTTAGGTCAGGCTCTTCAGAATCAGAATCAGCTTTAATGGCCAAGTATGACACATACAAGGAATTTGACTCCGGCAACTTTTCTCTCCAGTACAGAACTTAAATAAGTGAAATTAAAAAACGGAAAAAAAAAATAAATACAAATAAAAATAAAGGATAATATATACACCAAACCAGGGTTATTGTACAGTAAGTATATACAGTAAGTATATACAGCAGTGCAGAGTTTTAGTTTATTGTTCATGTGAATGGACACACACTCTGTGACTATTCAGAGTTCATCAGAGCGACAGCCTGGGGGAAGAAACTGTTCTTGTGTCGGGTGGTTTTGGCGTACAGCGCTCTGTAACGCCGGCCTGAGGGGAGGAGCCTAAACAGATTGTGGCCAGGGTGTGAGGGGTCAGTGGTGATTTTTCTGGCCCGCTTCCTGACCCTGGCCCGGAATAGGTCCTCAATGGAGGGAAGATCAGTACCTATGATCCTCTCTGAGGACCTGACTGTTCTCTGCAGTCTGTCCCTGTCTTGCCTGGTGGCGGATCCGAACCAGACAGAGATGGATGAGGTCAGGACAGACTGGACTATTGCTGTGTAAAAGATGGTCAGCAGTTCCTGAGGCAGGTTGAACTTTCTGAGCTAACGCAGAAAGTACAGCCTTTGCTGGGCCTTCTTCCTTATAGAGTCAATGTGGGAGGTCCACTTCAGGTCCCGTGTGATGGTGGATCCTAGGAACCTGAAAGACTCTACTGTGGGGACTGGCCTGTTGGTGATTATGTCCCCCGTGCTGCTTTGGGACTTTCTGCCTGGTCCACCTCATCCCATCTGACAAGCAGAAGCTGAAATCTGCTAAGCCTATAGTAAGAACTGTGAAGAGATGGACAGATGAGTCAAAGATGCAGTTACAGGCCTGCTTTGACTGCACTGACTGGAGCGTCTTTGAAGCAGCAGCCTCAGACCGGGGCGAACTGACTGACACTGTGACATCTTACATCAGCTTTTGTGAGGACATGTGTGTGCAGACCAAAACCTTCTGCACGTTCAACAACAATAAACCATGGTTCACTGCAGAACTGAGACGGCTACGCCAGGACAAAGAGGAGGCCTACAGGAGTGGGGATCGGGACCTGTACAAGCAGGCCAGGAACAAGCTGACAAAGGAGATCAAGGCAGCAAAAAGGAACTACAGTGCAAAACTGAAGGAGCGTTTTTCTGTCAACGACTCTTCTGCAGTTTGGAAGCGCCTGCAGACCATCACCAACTACAGGAGACCATCCCCCCACCCTGTGGGGAGCCACCGCCTGGCTGAGGACCTCAATGACTTTTTCTCCAGGTTTGAAACAACTTTCACACCTTCCACCTCCCCCACCATCTCCATCACAAAAGGCCTAGCATCACCCCAAACCATCCCCATACCTGACCCCCTGCCTGCGCTGACGATCTGTGAACAGGATGTGCGCCAACTATTTCAGAGACAGAGGATTAAGAAGGCATCAGGTCCTGATGGAGTGTCTCCGTCCTGTCTGAAAGTCTGTGCTGACCAGCTGGCTCCCATCTTCACTCAGATCTTCAATAACTCCCTGGAGCTGTGTGAGGTCCCCTCCTGCCTCAAACGCTCCACCATCATCCCGGTTCCCAAGAAGTCCCCTGTCACAGGATTAAATGACTACAGACCAGTCGCCCTGACATCTGTGGTCATGAAATCCTTTGAGCGACTGGTGCTGTCCCACCTGAAGGAAATCACGGATCCCCTGCTAGACCCCCTGCAGTTCGCCTATAGAGCAAACAGGTCAGTGGATGACGCAGTCAACATGGCTCTCCACTACATCCTGCAACACTTAGACTCTGCAGGTACCTACGCTCGGGTCCTGTTTGTGGACTTCAGCTCAGCATTTAACACAATCGTCCCAGAGCTCCTCCACCAAAAACTGTCCCAGCTCACCGTGCCTCCCTCCAACTGTCAGTGGATTACCAGTTTCCTGACTGACAGCAGGCAGCAGGTGAAACTGGGTAACTTCATATCCAGCACCCGGTCCCTCAGCATCGGCGCCCCCCAGGGATGTGTTCTCTCCCCACTGCTTTTCTCCCTTTACACCACTGATTGCATGTCAAGAGACCCTTCTGTGAAACTCCTGAAGTTTGCAGATGACACCACCGTCATTGGACTCATCCGTGACGGCGACGAGTCTGCATACAGAAGGGAGGTGGAACAGCTGGTCCTCTGGTGCAGTCAGAACCACCTGGAGCTAAACCCAATCAAAACTGTGGAGATGACAGTCGACTTCAGGAAGAGACCCCCTGCAACATCTCCTCTCATAATCACCAACAGGCCAGTCCCCACAGTAGAGTCTTTTAGGTTCCTAGGATCCACCATCACACGGGACCTGAAGTGGACCTCCCACATAGACGCTATAAGGAAGAAGGCCCAGCAAAGGCTGTACTTTCTGCATCAGCTCAGAAAGTTCAACCTGCCTCAGGAACTGCTGACCATATTCTACACAGCAATAGTCCAGTCTGTCCTGACCTCATCCATCTCTGTCTGGTTCGGATCCGCCACCAGGCAAGACAGGGACAGACTGCAGAGAACAGGCAGGTCCTCAGAGAGGATCATATGTACTGATCTTCCCTCCATTGATGACCTATTCCGGACCAGGGTCAGGAAGTGGGCCAGAAAAATCACCACTGACCCCTCACACCCTGGCCACAATCTGTTTAGGCTCCTCCCCTCAGGCCGGCGTTACAGAGCGCTGTACGCCAAAACCACCCGACATAAGAACAGTTTCTTCCCCCAGGCTGTCGCTCTGATGAACTCTGAAAAGTCACAGAGTGTGAGTCCATTCACATGAACAATAAACTAAAACTCTGCACTGCTGTATATACTTACTTTACAATAACCCTGGTTTGGTGTATATATTATCCTTTATTTTTATTTTTATTTATTTTTATTTCCGTTTTAATTTGACTTATTTAAGTTCTGTACTGGAGAGAAAAGTTGCCGGAGTCAAATTCCTTGTATGTGTCATACTTGGCCATTAAAGCTGATTCTGATTCTGATATGCAGTGTTAGCTTTTAGCCCTTCTTGCTACTCGTTTTTCAAGGTCATTGATAGTTGAAGACCCTTGGTGGCTAGTCTGATTAAACATCTACTTACCAAGCCTGTCAGTTTAAGTGGACAGTCAAGTCTTGGTAAGTTTGTAGCAGTGCAATACTTATGCTATACAGATGATTGATTGAAAAGAGCTCTGCGTACCACTTCCTCCCTGACATGTTTATTGTGTTCCTTGGTTGTCTTGGACCAGTAACTTTCTCTATGAAAATCAAGGCCTTCACAGAACAGGTGGATTTATACAGAGATTAAATTACAAACAGATCAGTTCTACAAATTATACATTTTGGAATAGTATTCCGTCAGCTAGTTTTTATTCACAGATATCGGGGGAAAAGGATGGCAAGAATTTGTTAGCTTGAAAGTCCAGCCAGGGTTCTTTCATTGAGTATGCATGCATGATTTTGTTCTTTCTGTATACTCTGGCTTCCTCCCACAGTAAAAAAGCAGTCAAGCTAGTTAGGGTAATTGTTCTAGGAGGGAAAGTGTGTGTGTGTTCTGCATCCCTGTGCTCTGTGCCGTGATGGACCAGCTGCATCTTATGCCTCTCTCCCAACCACGACGTAAGCAACCAGCCTCTAAAAATTTAATAAACAGGCTACATTCTGATGCATTCAATTATTCTACTGTCTGTACAGTTTAATACAGCAGGTCACTGTTCACTTAATAGAGGGATCCCTGTGGTTATATAGGCTATTAATGGTAATAAGATCCAGGTTAAAACTGTTTGTTAACCCAAAATTCTACCTAATTCCACCTGATACTACCGTATTGTCCCAAATATAGGACAACCCCAATTTCAAGGTGATTCACCCTTTCTAAAGACTAATCTTTAGAAAAAGACTTAAATACATTTTTAACGAAACTCTTTTTTTAAATCAAAATTTTGAGAAAGTCAAAGATAATAATAACAGACTGCTTTAATATTTGCCTGTAAATGCAATCACAAAGATCTGCAAAAAAAACAAAAAAAAAGTGGTAAGAAGAGGACGACCTCACATTTTTACATGCAAACTGTGTGAACTTTGCTCATTACATGTCAGATCAAGTCATATTACACATGAGAAGTCTACATGAGGCTTTTAGTCACAGACGTCCTCAGCCTCACCGTGCTCAGTCCCATGGTGTGATCCTGTCTCCTCCCACAGAACGTCATCCTCACTACCATCCAATGCATTAGATAGGGCTGCCTGACCGTTGTTTGACACCTCCGCTGCATTGATCAACATCATTTTAAAGTTAGCATCATAACTCTTCCACAGTTGATCCACTCTACCCTGGACTTGTGCCTCTTTATTTTTCTTTTCCTGTTGATGAGGACAGCAACAATACGGTCACTTGCTTACAGCAAGCTGGCGCCCTCTGCTGTTGTGGTCATGTAACGACCCCAGACAACTATCAGCATGTGTTAACACTAGAACTACCAGAGAGCAGCCATTTGGCTTTTCTACCTATAAAGCCCACAGGTAAGCCGAAAGGCTGGATGGCCCCCTGTGAACCTTCCTTTTGTTATGTAAACGGGGCAATCACTGGGACACCACAGGGGGGGGGATATGCTGAGCCACTTCACTCAAAACACCTTGACATAAAATGGGGGAGGGGGAGAATCAGGTAGGAGCAGGATTGCTAACTGACTGTCTGTGCAGAATATATGAGCTGAATCAAAAAACTCAAAATCTGGGGTTATCCCAACTGGGCCTTCATGATATTTACTACTAATAATAATAATAAAAAAGTATTATCAGGATATAGTGTTAGAGAGTGGAAGTGAGTGAGACTTAGAACTTAGGCTTAAAACTTTATTGATCCCTTTGGGGTGACTCCCTCAGGGAAATTTGAGTTTTCAAGCACACAGAGAAAACTAAACAGTATGTAACAATGAGTGAGGTGAGTACATTTCAATAATCACTCACAATCCATGCACTGCCAAGCCGTCTCCTTTCTGCATTTGCCACATGTGTATTTGTAACAGCCTATACATCGCAGAGTGGCATGATTGCTTTTACACTGATTTTTAACCTGACACATTGCTCTTTTCCCAGGGCTAGGTGTTGAAGGTTGTAGCCGAAGCAATTGTTCCCTTTGTGCCTGCTTTGCACCCACATGAGAATGAGCCAACTCTCTTGCAAGCTCCACCAGCAGCGAGTCTTTGACGGGAAAAGCTGTTCATCAATGGTGATGTGTCGACCAGGGTTGTAGGATGTGATGCAGTTGGTGACAAACGAACCCCACACACCGGAAATTGCAGCAAACTTATCCGTCTTTGCTCGCTCACTGCGGGTGTCCTTGTCGTCAAAGCGTAGGTGTTGCATGATTTCTTGGAAGCGATTTCGGGACATAGTTGCCATGATCTGGGGGTTTCCCAGGTTTGCTGACCAGCAGTCATGCAGTGATGGAACCTTGGTCAGCCCCCGCAAGATAACAATAGCAATAAATGCCATTAGTTCAGGGAGGGCCATGAACCAGTCCACATGCTCCATTTGCCGTGCATGTTCAACAGTAAAGTGTCGAATGGAACTTAGCATTTCCAGAGTGATAAAACACAGGAAGCTCTGAAGACGACTCAAGATGGACCTCCTGGCCTTAGCCGTTGGCTCTCCATCTGCGCCGTATGGAGATGGAGGGGTGAAATGGAGACTTTTCCCCACCTGTTCTTCACACCACACTGTGCCATCTTTCGCCGTCTCTGTCTGGTCAGTCCCCACCCGAGCTCTCTTTTTTGGCTGAGGAGCAGTCTCCTCATCTGCAATGGGAACAAATTCAAATTATGAATTAATAATAATAATAATAATAATCATTCCAGTACATCTCAAATAGGTTGGCTAATGTGCTAAGGTGCAAGGACCTCAGGATAAGAACCAAAAGAAACAAACGGAGGCCTGCACTCAGAAACAAAATGGAGGCTGTCTGATGAAAGAAGCCCCAAAACTCTATTCACATGGTGATATGTGCACCACTATTTCCACCTTCCTGCCTGAAATGAAATATAAAATAACAAATAATATGAAATTGAATCTTACCTGAAGACAGCTCAGAGTCCGAATCCGGCTGAACGTTTATCTCTTCTCCATCTGAGTCACAAGGGTTTATTCCTTCCAGGACCATTTCCAGTGCCTGTTGAGTGCTGAATCTTCTCTGCATCTTCGTTCCTTGGAGAGGAGGTTTGTACGCCACAGAATTCTTGAGGGTACTGAAGTGGTAGGCTTTTTGCAGTGAGCTATTTATCCACAATGTGATAAACAGTAATTAGTGAGTCGTCAAGGAGTCAGGTGGGTCAACGGCCACAAAACTAGTCGGGGTGGTTGCAGTCACATCAGCCACATTGGTCATTCGCATGGCAATGCCGCTTGGGTGCGTCCTCTGAGCATGTGTGAGAATTGAGGTGTGAATGTCTTTTGTCCTCTGCGTAAAGGTGACCTGAGGAGTTGAGCAGAACCTGGCACTGCTCAAATACATAACTGATATTTTGAAATCAGACATATAATATCATATCTTTGACATAACATAACATCACAGTGTGGGCAAACAGCAACAGTCAGTCTGGTTTTTATGAGTTGAGACAGGGAGAGACAGGAAAAGAGAAAATAGAGGGAAAGAGCAAAACAGACAAAAACAATGTACAAATTCTTAAATATAACAAATCAAATGTGTTTCGGGTGTATCTCAGTTTGAAAAAAATGTTACATAAAATAAATCTTGTACAGATATCAACTTGATGAGCAATTCTGTAAATGACTAGTGGGGCTACCACAGATTTTGAGTGCTTTATTTGATGTGGTTCTGTTCTATTACTTTTCTTATGTGTCTGGTGGGGATGTTGGAAGCCCAGTGTTGTAGGGTTCTGATAACGTCTACATCCTTCTACATATATTACATTTTGATTCAGCTCATATGTTCTGCTCAGACAGTCAGTTAGCAATCCTGCTCCTACCTGATTGTCCCCCTCCCCCATTTTATGTCAAGGTGTTTTGAGTGAAGTGGCTCTGCATATCCCCCCTCCTGTGGTGTCCCAGTGATTGCCCCGTTTACATAACAAAAGGAGGGTTCACAGGGGGCCATCCAGCCTTTCGGCTTACCTGTGGGCTTTATAGGTAGAGCAAAAAATCCTGGGTCTTCTAGTGTTAATGCTTAGACCCTGATTGTAAGACGACCCCACAGTTTTACATTGTTTTCAAGAGCAAAAAAACACGTTCTATATTCGGACAATACGATATTTTACCACATTAGCAGTTTTTTTTTTTTCATTTGGCACAAGCAGGTACCTTCTAGCCGCTTAACATTCAATTTACATTATGCAGGATGGTGAGAGGACAGCTAACATATATAGATGATGGATCAATCAGAGCCGATATCCTCCATCTCAAATCGCATCTTTAAGCCAACACTTTTTCACACACTTTGGACTTTGCATTCCTATTTAACAATTTGACTAATTTAGAGGTTTTTACTGGCACTAATGAGAGATACAGTACAGACCAAAAGTTTGGACACACTTCTCATTCAATTAGTCTCCTTTCTTTTCATGACTACATTATAGATTCTGAACTACAGGCATTAAAACTATGAATGAACACCTAATATATGGAATTACTGTATGTACTTAAACAAAAAGGGTGAAATAACTGAATACATGTGTTATATTTTAGATTCCTCAAAGTAGCCACCCTTTGCTCTGATTACTGCTTTGCATTCTCTTGAGCTTCAAGAGGTAGTCACCAGAAATGGTTTTCCAACAGTCTTGAAGGAGTTAGTTGAAGGAAGAACTGTGAGCTCTTCAGTGAGATCAGTTAGTGAATACAAACAGTTTTTTTACCTGCTTGTCCTTACATTGTTGTATTGTCTTGACTATTGTCTATTGTAATTGCTTTCTTGTATTTTGATCATCAAATTGATTTATGCTGTGTTCCAATTTTAATCATGTAAAGCACCTTGAATTGCCTTGTTGTCAAAGTGTGCTATACAAATAAAAGTGCCTTGCCTTGTTTCAAGGAGTTCCCAGAGATGCTTAGTGCTTGCTGGCCCTTGCCTTCACGCTGCGGTTCAGCTCACCCCAAATAATCTGGATTGGGTTCAGGTCCGGTAACTTTGGAGACCATGCAGAGAAACTAGTCCATGCATTTGTTACTTCAAGGCTGGACTACTGTAATTCCTTATTATCAGGAAGTCCACAAAATGCAATCAAAAGCCTTCAGTTGATCGAAAATGCTGCAGCAAGAGTTCTGATTATTATTAAAAAGAGAGATCAAATGTCTCCTGCTTTGGCTTCTCTCCACTGTCTCCCTGTTAAATCCATAATAGAGGTTAGAATCCTCCTCCTTACTTATAAAGCCCTTAATAATGAACCTCCATCGTACATCAGAGATCTGATTGTTACATATCTTCCTAACAGAGCACTTCAGTCTCAGAATGCAGGTCTACTGGCAGTTCCTAGGATTTCTAAAAGTAGAATGTGAGGCAGATCATTTAGTTATCAGGCTCCTCTCCTGTGGAACCAGCTCTCAGTTTTAGTCTATGAGGCAGACACCCTGTCTATTTTTAAGACTGCCTAGTTTTAATAAAAGAAAATCCTAAACTACACCTCAGCGAGTAACGAATTGTGATTTATAGTAAAGACCTCAACTGCTAACTTATTATAGTACTAGTTGCTTTCTACCTTTCTTCAGGAAGCAGAAACAAATGTACAAAAGATGTATTTGTATTTTGGTATTCCTAGATGATTTGTGTTACCAAGTTCACAAGCCAAAATCAAATTTCAATATTTGTATACACTACTCTACTACTAACATAATTTGAAAAACATTAAAACATGAACTAGGAAAAGAAAGAGGTGGAGGGATTTGGGAATTCTAATAAAAAAAGGGAAGAAGGATAAGGCCAAACACGGTTTACTTGCTGATTTCTTGGCATCAATAACTGAGGATCTTCTGTCCTGCTGTTCTGCCTCCAATTTCAACATGATCAGTATTCCTCCCACAATGCCCTCGACTGCTCAATTTATTCACTCACCACATTTGACCCAGTTACAGTTTATAGAGGAAAGGGCAGGGGGAAAAAAGGGTTTAATGATGGGAACAATAGAAAAAGCCTCCGTTAAATTATGTTATCTAGTTTTATGAGTTTGGCACAGCACGTAAACAGCATACCCTCAGTATATAAGAAGAGTTTGTGTGTATATGTTTGATTGTGTTATTTTATTTTAATATTATTCATGTGATGCAGTCATGCAGCTACACTAACCTGCAAGGAACAGTCATTTTTCATTAATTGGCCTTTTTAGTCGGTCCATAAACCTGATGTGACACTATTAACACCAGTCTGTAACATGATCAGTTTTAATTCCATCCTACTGAACGTTGAGTAAAACTGTCTTACTCAGCTGTGAGTGAAAGTTATTCTTTGAGTTTTTCTTCTCAAGTTTGGATCAGCCAGACAGTCAGTTTAAAATGGGTCTTTGTCATGCATCATCCTGAGTTTTGCTTTTAATGAGGAACAACTGAAGTGATGCAATGCAGCACAATGTGGCTGCAACTTAGAAATGCATGCCAACAGACATGATTGGATCAAACACTAGCTCAGCTGTTTGTGTCCATTACAGATTAATGTGGTGGAGTCACTATGATCCAGTCACGCTCTTCTACTTCTGTACGTTTACACGTCTAACCGGACCCCCGCAAGCCTCCAAGGAGGATAAATAATGGATCAAATTAATTTACCTGGACTTCGTGCATAGAGTTGAAAAAAAATCTACGCATCACGTAAAGGGGTCAGAGGGAGGTGTGAAAAGGAATCTGTAAAAATTACAGACAGCCTTCAGATTTTTCCGTCACCGTTCTAAAAAAATGGTCAAACACGGAGAATATTCAGTTAACGCGACCCCTGGTCCCATACTGTCAAAAACCCAAAAAAAACAATGAGAGTCAATGGAGCGATACTTTATTTTCTGATACCGTTTGAAATGTGCCATGGATCGAACATATGATGCCCAAGAATTTTAAAGACACATTTTTATGTAGATAAAATGCAAATATTCAATCTGCGGCAAAAGTTGCTTTAGGTTTCGTGTAAAAACACTTGTTGGACTACAACTTAAGAAGAAGAAGGGGGAAAATCGCCATGATTCGCATCCCTTCTCCAGAATGAAGTTATGAGCATTGAACCTGGACACAACCTCCATAAATCTGACCATGTGGAAAGGGGCAGCTATGTTGGGGGAGAAACAGGCAGTGGTGAGAGCCAGCATGGAGGAGAAGCTCTACAATGTCTGTTTCAAGTGCTAGCTAGCCCTAGCCAGCGTTAGCCCTGGATGTCATACATGTGACTTCTGAGTTGTGGGCATTTTAATTGTGAATTTTTTAAATAAAATAAATCCTAAATCACTTGACAAACAGTTAAAACACACATCATTAGTCATCACTTAAATTGAGGTATATCATATTCAGGATGTAAGACAAAGCGGACCACAAAATAACTGTTATTGCTCCTTTTCTTCCATTCATTATTTTTTCGGCGAGGGGACCCATGGGCCGTCAACAAAAGGAGGAGACTTATGCTCCCAATGCCTGGTGTTTGGGGCTTAAGAAGTGGGAACCAAAACCTTTCAGCACAAAAACTCAGGTTGTTCCCAACAGATATATGACACACTCATTTTAATATGGCAAATAATGTCCCTTTTACTTGCGATAAGCCAGTGAATATTCTCATTCATCCAGGTCATGGTTAACTCAAGGAAATTTCAATCGAACGCAAATTGACTTTTACGTGCGGTTTCTCCTTTATTCACCTTTAAATGGAAATGGTTTTAAAACCGTATATATATATATATATATATATATATATATATATATATACGGCAATATCCAAGTGTTAGGTCATGAACAAACAAGTTTTTGGAGCGTTCAACCATCTTGTAGTACAATTTTCTCATAAAAACCCCACCAGAGTAGTTTTGGGCTTAATTTACGCATGTCTAACTAATCCTCCTTTATCTTGTTCTCTGAGCAGCTGCACTGCCCTCTCCTGAAAAATGACTGAGTGGTACGATAGTGATGTATTTTACATTACAAATTGAAAACAAGGAAGTGCTAGGGGTGTCTGCACTGCCCCTGCAGAGAGAGCAGCTACCTCTGGTAGAGTTGTTGACAAAACCACCCCCTTCTCAAAGCTCATAGCTGCTCCGGTTTTAACAGCTGAAAACAAATTGGAATTTTACTTTCTATAATGTCTCTGTGAAAACGCCTGTTTGGCTGCATGGATTACAGGACTTTATTCTGCATTCCTAAAGAACAGCAGCTGGATCACTTCCGATAGCAAAGACACCTGATGGACAGAGAAGTAAGTAGCTACGCGCTAACGCTAATGTGTGTTTGCCATTTTTCAAGCTACTTATGTGATCTTATAACAGCCTTCTGTGGTTAATTCATGATCTGTAGCATCTTAGAATGTTCAGCAAAAACAGGTGCAAACACCCACATTTTTTTCAATATTCTGGGTTGAAAATATTGCTTGCTGGATTTAGCTGCGGTGGTTTGGGCTCCCTCTGCATGTCTGCCTGTTCTTTGTTTAATGTTTGCTCAGAAAGTCAGAGCAGTGCAGCTCTAATGGGGGTGATTTGGGGTGCAGGAGGCGGTATTACAGAGAAACAAGGGTTCTTGCTTCCAGGTCCAACAATAAATCCAGGATACAATTTAAATTTTGGGACAAATTAATACTATATATAACACAAAAGATAACATTTTATCATATATATGTCTATCCCAGAAGTTGAAAGCTATAAAATAGCATGATATAGCCCCTTAAGATGTTATTTCTTTTTTGTTTTTTTGTTTTCAAAGCTGTCTTAAGCCCGTTCTCTGACTGTATGGAAATTAGATAAAAAGGTCAGTCAAAATTGTTCTGCTATCTAAATGTAGGTATATTATTGCAGAAAATTATCTGTACTATAGACCACCATCTATAGGTAGTTGGTAGAAAATCTGCTTATATGTAGATTTTTATACAGAGCATATTGGAAATATTCACAATAAAATCCAGCTTGGGACACTAGGATAACTCGCAAATTGAAACTTGACATTTATTGACTGACGTTTACAAAGTAGCAGATCCAGGAGTGTTATTCATTTCCTTTGAAGGTTTTTCTTAACTTATGTTCATTGTTAGTAATATTGGATATATATATATATATATATATATATATATATATATATATATATATACATTTGGTGTCTGGACTATTTAACTATGCGATTATAAGAATTTTGGGGTCTCAATACAATTAGCAAGAGTTACGTGTAGCAGCCCCTTTTGTAGAACTTACTTCACTTGGGGTCCAAGCTGAAGAGTGTCGGTCACCAGAGCGTCTCCTTACAATAATCTGACTTTGTAAGCAAGCTTTTGTAAAAACTCATATTGGCTTACAAAACCACAGGAAACACTTTTTCTAACTGCTAGTGCTCTCTGCTGTTGTGCTTTAGCACTGATTTTTAGGTAAGACAGAGAAAAAACACATCAAATGTTTGACTTTGTTTACAAAGAAATATTGTTTCATATTTTCCATGATATAATAAGAAATGTCAACATCTGCAAAACAACATATGAAGATAAAACAATACAAAAGGTGCAGTGCCTTATTATTCAGTGTGTGGAAAAAAAGTAAAAAACTTGTATGTCTTTTTTAACCCTGTGAATAACCATGGGGGAGAGTATCTTCAGATACTGCAAGAATCCCCAAGGGGATGAATTTTTAGAGACAAAGAGTGGAGAAAAAAATGATGGTACAAAACTCTGGAATTGCTTGAGAGAGAAGAAAACAATTTATACTGTAATGGTTGGCCCTGGGGTTCGAGTTTGGAAAGAGAAACTCATTCGGTGACTCTCTCTAATTCAATTTACCAGCTTGGTGATTTAAAAAGCCTCTCAAGTGGAGTGTGTGTACGAGAGTGTGTGTGAGCGAGAGAACAGTATACAGCTGTTTTTTGTGTGTTTTTTTTCCGCATGTAGGGCTCGTTAGAAAACCTATTTTGAGAAAACCACCCTCTTGTTTACTTTTGCAGGTCAAAGGAGTACTTAAAATATAAAACCTGTAAAATACATTTTCGCCTTCCTAATTCTCAGCATTCCTTTTTGCAGCCAAGCAATTTATTATTAATACAAGTTGTATTAATCTTGCCTCCTGTATTCTGTTATATGTTCCCTTTCTATATCAGTTTTTTACTGTATGTTTTTATTGCTCTTAATTTCTTCTAAAGATTTGCCTTTCCAAATTCTAACCTCCAAACCCTCCTTTAAATGTTATGTCAGAATAATAAATACAGCCTAGTTTAACCTAATTATTTCCCAGTTCACTCCAATTAATTCTGATTCAGATCTCTGATATACAGTGGAGCTTGATTATACATTATATACTTGATTATTAAAGTAGAACTGGCATGAAATTCCTTGCAACGTTTGGGCCCTTTTTACCCACACTCTAAGTACCTTAATACTATATCAAAGGATCGCTTGCCGTAATTCAGCCTTGTTGTAGAATTGCAGGTGTGACGAGGTAGTTCTTCTGTGAGCCTTAGCACAGAACGACCGGGTTTCGGAGGGCGAGGCCTAGGCTATTCACGTCTAAGTCTCTAACGATATTTCAAATGTTCAACTATAATATATAATCTTTTTTCCCCCAAATAAAAGCATACTAGCACCAATGCTACATAAACAAACAGAGGTATTAGCTGTGAAGCTAATTCTGAATGTTAACTATGAAGCTAATTGAAAAGCGAACAACTCAAACAATGCCACAATGTCTACTAACAGCTGAAGGACATTATTGAGGAAATATGCTTACTTGTACAGGGATATTTGCTGGTTCACGGAGAGTTGGTATTAATCCTGGTAGAAGTTTAAGACGATCTGTGAATCCACTGTGTTATTATCCCAAGTTGGAAAAACAGTCGTCCTAGAAATGTTTGCCACAAACTACCACACGCTTCGGCAGTCGGTCGGGCACATTCCCTACATACATAAAATCTATCCACAAGCTTTTCAGTGGCTCAGAAGTGGGGAGGACAAAAAGATTTATGTTCTCTTTTGTACACCCAGGTACAGAGCAGTTTGGATGCGGTCTGGACTCCATGCTGTTGGTTTGTTGTTTGCCTGTTACCGTAGCTCTCTGCGCCGCAGAGGGAGGGACTTGCAGGGTGTAGTTCGGGGAATGGGGTCATTAACTGGAACTCAACACGTAATATGTCGAAACATGTCGTCATATGCCGAACCACCAAACAGCCTGTTTCTGAGTGCTAATTTAACTATGTAGGCAGACATACCCCGGGATAAAGGAAATACTAATCCGTAATTTCAACCCCTTAGGGGCCGTAGGCAGGCTGGGGGAACTAAAAGATATGATCAAAAACCTCAAAAAATGCACATTTCATGCCAGGTCTAATTTAAGGGCTTTATAAGTAAGGAGGAGGATCTTAAACTATATTCTGGATTTAACAGGGAGCCAATGGAGAGAAGTCAACACAGGAGAAATGTGATCTCTTTTTTTAATATTCATCAGAATTCTTGCTGCAGCATTTTGGATCAACTGAATGCTTTTTTTGCATGTTGTGGACTCCCTGATAATAAGGAATTACAGTAGTTCAGCCTTGAAGTAAAAAATGCATGGACTAGTTTCTCTGCATCACTCCTGGACAGGATGTTTCTAATTTTAGCAATATTCCGGAGATGAAAGAAAAAAAATCTTAGAAACCTGTTTAATATGGGATTTAAATGTAATGTTTTGGTCAAAAATTACACTGAGGTTCTTTACATTTTTACCAGAGGTCAAATTAATGCTATACAGATGAAGTGATTCATTTAGCAGTCAGACAGGGGCTCACGGCTCCATCCTGTAATGGGCGGCACTTACGGCGGGATTATAGAGAAACTGAGCATCTTAGTTTCGGGTCGAAGAATAGTTCCAGGATATAAGTTGTATTTCAGGACAAATGAATACTTTATAACACCACTGGTAACATTTTATCATATATGTGCCTATCCCAGATGTTGAAAGATGTAAAATAGCATGATATAGGATCATTAACGCTTTATTATAGTAAAACTACACATTTGACTGCCTGTCATACTGGCTGCCATTCAACTCAATTACTAGTTAAAACACACCGGCAGGTCAGACAGAAAAAAGACCATCAGACAGTGTGTGTTGGAACCTAATGGGGCAAAATAATGTGAGAGCATAATTAGAAGCATTGCACCATGACCCAGATTGAAACATAATAGGCACCAGTGCACCGGCAAGATAACAATACAATAGTCTGCACCTGAGTCATATCAGTACAAAACACAAGTGTGTGGGTTTTTTAACTATTATCCGCTGTCATTGGCAGGCCCACAAGTTTTACCCCTCTGTTTTTTTGTTGTTCTTTTTTTTCCCTTAATTAACCTGCTCTCATCTCCCTGATCTATCATTTTAAATGTTTTATGATATGGTTCTGCTGGAAGTCATGTGTCAATTTGTATTGTACCTATCTACATGCATAGCCATAATTACTAAAACCCAGCTTTGTAATTTTGACTGGACTTCCAAATTGCTGATAAACCCTTAATCCTACCTTATTCAGATAAGTGGATGTATGTGTTAGGATTCAGAGTGGGTGATGACCCTAGTGCACATGCTAACGTGTGTTAGGTAGATTTTCAGAAAACGAAAGTTATTCAAAGCCTCCTTTAGCATGAATGGCTGTGTAACTACATGAAGGTGACCTGCAACACTGGTGATCTGTGTTTCTTCACTCTTCCACTACACTGCCAAAACTGTCCATCTAACCAAGTTAAAGAATCTTGTTTTCAGCCAAAAAGTATTTTTGATCTTGTTTTGAGACTTATATACTAAGCAAGAGCCAAAGGTGTTAATTATTTTGCTTAATTTGAGTATATATGTCCTATTTTGAGAATTCTTACTAAGTGCAAATTGTCTTATTTCATTGGCAGATTATTTCACTTAATTTGAGAACGATCTGGTGCTCACACACCCTCCTGCTCCAACACCTCATTGACCCGCTTTGCCCTTCCTCCATGTTTGGAACACTGAAACACCCATCCATCTCAGCAGCTCAGACACATTAGTTTCAGCATCTCCAGAAATTGATGAAAGTTATCAAATTCCTCCACCATGCTGATATTTACTCAAAAATATAGAGTGAATACAATCCATGACAGTAGAGGACAGACACGTGCATACCTACATATTGCCTGCTGGAAATACTTTTCTTTAAAATATTGTACCAAGTAGGTGTTTGGCTTTTTAATTTTGCCTGAAATATTAAACCAAAACTATCCTTTAATTCTCTTTAAGATTTTGGAATCATGGGATTTACAACAAAAATGGTAATGCTTATTAATGAAATTAGTCTTCTATATAGTTAAGTTACTTGCTAAAATTATGTATTTCAGTTTTATAAATTTCAATACTAAAGGCAAAAAATATTCGTTTGGGACTTCAAATCGGATCAGATTTGAGGTAGACGATCGGATCAGTATCGGGGGCCTAAAATGCTGATCGGTACATCTCTACCTCAGACTGTTCCCACCACCTGCTATGTCTCAGTCACATGATCCTGTGCTTTACTTTTGTACCCATTTGTTTTGTACTGATTAACTGTGCTGTCATGTTTACACTTATATTTCTAATTCAGCATGTAATCTCCAATTTATGTATCACTAGTTACTTCAGTGGCACTTAAACACATCCTGCTGGTCATGTGCTGCATTGACATGGTCAAAATATATCTGTCTTCTACAACTTGTATATTCTTAAAATTTGTGTTACATTATATAGTTGACCCTATTCTACTTATATCTTATTTATTGCATGCTTAGATGTGTTTGTTCATGTTTCCACCAAGTACTGCAGTGATTTCTAACATGCTGCCCTGACTGGTGGATCTTTTTTCATCTCTGTGTTGAAACAAACAAAAACAAAAAAATGCAGACAAAATAAAGACAACAATCCACACCAGTACAATATTAATCCTGATTCTAGTTGACCTTAAACTGTTGCCAATTAGATTGACCCAAATGTTTGTGATTAAATGAATATGGTTATATAGTTGAGCTAAATTAAGTTGGCAGGAAAGTTTTCTTGTTTATACAAACTGAGGTTAGTTAGTCAATTCAAAATTTGCATTATGTTGTTGCCCAGACAGCCAAAACTTTTTGTCATTTGAAGTAATTAATTTAATCCATGTGGAGTTGTTAAATGTGAACGATTGTGAGTTTCTCGAATTGCTTAGTAGTTTGGTGATATTTACTGATTTCTCTGTATTGTTAAATTGATATTAAATAACATGTTGCAAAAAATGAGGGCGTCCTATTTCATTTACATAACTGTATCAGAGAGACAGTTTTTATTCCCCAGATAACAGTGGTTTCACTTACTCTGGTTTTTGAAAACAATGTCACACGGGGAACTAACATGAGCGCAGCTGTCGCTGCTTGGATGGGACAGTTCTCTTTCTGCCCTGGAATAACAGTTTGGTGCTTTTTAATCACCTCCAAATGGTCAGTTTTGCTTCTGTCCTCTAGAGTCAGTCAGACAGATGGAGCTGGCCACAAAATGCCGTTGGAGTTGTAAGCACTAATCGGCTGCTTTTACCCTCTGGGTTTTTAGCAGCTCGGTGCCCTTTAACTGCTCCCTCCTCTTTGACTCAGCCTCTACTGCTGTTCCATGTAAAGTCACACTAGGTGCAAACTTCAGCTACGAGACTTTTTACTCACATCAACAGGAGAGCACATATCACACCTGTTGTTAAGTCTTTACATCTGCTCCCTGTTGCTTGTAAAATGAATTTTAAAATATAAGTCATGACATTCCCAGCTGCAAGGGTCCCAAGACCCTTTTTCTAAGGCCAAACAGCCAAATAACAGCATAATACAACATAATCTCCGAAATCCATCTTCCAAAACGATTGAGTTCATATTGGGTCGAAAATTAAAATATAGTAACTTAATTCAAACCTTTTTTCACAAAGTAGGTGAACAGCAACTTTGACTTTCTGTCCATATATATTGTTAAAATTATTATTATATATTGTTAAAAACAGTCTGAAAACAGCAACCTGACACGTCAACATGCACAATAAACATTTGTAGTGCAGAGTAATAGGAGTGTATGGTTGTAACTTTTTTCAACATCAGATATAGTCTGGGTTATATTTATGAAAAATACAGAGTGGAACATTTCCTGTTTTTGTGTGTGTTTCATTGTAAACTTAAAAAGACTAGGTACTTGATAATTAAATTATAATATTGGACTCTAAACCTGGCGTAGAGTTCTAATTAGTCCCACTGTTGGGAAACTAAACCTTGACCTTTTTGTGTGTGTGTTTTTGTTTTTTTTTGGTGTGTTTTTGTTTTTTTTTTGGTGGGGAAAGAACATTGATTTTCCAGAAAAGCTTAATAGGGCCACAATGAAGGTTAATAATGTTAACACAGTTTGCTTGAAGTAATATTCAAGGGCAAGACTTGGCTAGACCCAAATGTGATTAGATTTGAAGGAGAGTGGGCTGGATTAAGGTGGAGGGAGGAGATACATGCACTCAGCAGGAATAAAGCTTTAATGCCAACCTGAAGAATGCCAGAACCAATTATTCTTAATCTAAAATCAGAACATTCACAGGAGAGTTGTTTCTTTCTGGATGACAAATCAATAATTTAGCTGTTTTTCTCCTTCATTACATTTCATGAATAAATCAACTGTTGTGGAAGGAAGAATTTCGGCTAATATGAAGCCACTGCACACCTGACTGCAGAAACCCGTCATGTTGCCTTCATAGATTTCAGCCTGGCTGGTGCTATCTGCTGCATATGTGGGTTGTGCTTAGGTCAGTCTTTGTTTCTACCTGGTATCAGCTGGTATCGGTACATGTTCAGTGAGTATAAAGCTGCTTTGAAAGCTGTATTATTAATAACTTCAGGTTCATTCCATTAACGGTTCCAGGCAAATAGATGGGTCTATTGCTGACAAGTGTTTCTAGACACGTGTGCAGTCACCTGAAAAGCCACAGCAGAAACTCAGGAGTGTTGGAAACTTGTATAAAAAAAGTTTTCAAACCTCTAACTTTTTAAAGTACTTGTGGATAGATAGATAGATAGATAGATAGATAGATAGATAGATAGATAGATAGATAGATAGATAGATAGATAGAAAGAAAACCAAAAACATCACTGCTTGCATGTCCTCATACTACTATGACACTACAGTAAGCATTTAGATTTAACCCCAGCTGCCCAATGAGAATCCAACAGGTGTTACAAACTCTCTCTCTCCGGCCCGTGCTGTACCATTCAGCAGAAACGAGGGATATGATTCATATAGGAGTTCCCAAAAGTACCCAGAGGAACATCTAAAGCTATGCAGACTGAGTTAAGGTCAGAGTTCCTTAATCAAAATAAGAGAGAGAAACTCTGCAGGATTGGCTTAAGTTGAAGAGTTCCATCGAAACGCTGTTGACCTAAAATAACAGAAAGCCCAATCTGACATTGATCCAAAAGAACCATCCTGATGATCTTGAAGACTTCCTAGAAGATATTATTTGGACTGACAGGACAAAGATTAAATTTTCTGAAAGGTTCCTTTACATGTGGCATAAAAGTATCTGAAGTCAAATCTAATTGAGATGCTGTTGTATGACCTGAAAACGACAATTTATTCTGGAAAACATTCTACTGTGGCTGAATAAAAGCAATTTAGTAAAGATCAGTTGACAGAAATTCCTTCAAAGTTTTTTAAATACTCATTGTCAGTTGGCAGAACCAGTTATTAGGTTTAATGAGAGATTACTTTTTCACAGTAGACCAACTTGATATGTATGGATTTTTTTAAATCTGGCTAAATTAAATAATTCCAAAATTAACTTTTTTATCATGTTATATTTGATATTATTTTTTTTATCTGAAACATTTACATGAAAGGAACAGAAAAAAAATATATAAGGGGCAAATACTTTTCCACAGCATCGTGGATGTTTGTTACACATTACACAAAAGATATGAGATTCAACAGAGAGGGTAAAATCTACAATGACTAGTTATTGTCCAGTGTAAGTAGCAGTTATCACATTCAGAGAGAGCCACGGTGAGTCAAAACAGTGTAGCAGTGCCCTTCCTAAAGGCGCACCAAGAACAGCAAGAGGTCCTAACTTCACATATTATTTATCAGTGGAAATCAGAATATTTATGATAGCATAGCAAAAGTGAAGGATGTTGCTTTGTGTTATCCTCTATGGTTCGTATTCAAAGAAAAGAAAACTGTGCTGTTAGTCATTAAACTGCAAAAATAAACTTTAGATTAAAGAACTGGCAGCACAACCTTTAGCCTGTTATACCAAACAGAAAAACATGCAACATTTGTTCTGCTCTGATGCAGCTAAGCAAGTTTGGAGAAACAGATTTGGACCGCTGGGGAACACAACCTCATCAATAAATGCCTCATGAGTATTCTTTTTTTTTTTTTTTTAAACTTGTCAGAAATTTAACAGCAAGATGTTTTTAAATCCCATCAGACAAAACACTTCTGCTGCTAAGAATCTCTTAACAGACTGAGAGTGAGCAAAACTCTAAAATAGAACCAGATAGGTTTGAAGATGAGAGGAAATTAACTTGTAGGAGCTTTCAACACCAGTGCCAGGGTTGACACCGAATATGTCAGACATTGAAAGGAACATATTTGTTTTTAGGATCACTGTTAAAGGTTTATCATGTTTAAATTAAAACACAGTTTAAAATGTTTTAGAACTATGAGGACTTTGGTTGGCTAAAATTAAGTTAATATTAACTTTTTTTTACAATCTGTACCTCTCTGACATGAGGGATATTAAAGAATTCAACTCTGTGATAAACTAGGTGTGTGGTTGTATTTTATAATCACACACCTAGTTTCTAAAGTGAAAAAAATAATATCCATATTAATCAGCACTTTTTCCTTTCTGGTTCTTCATCTTATATTGATAGATGTTAGCTATCTCTATTTATCAAATGGAGATAGCTAACATCTGTGGAGAACTAAAGATGTTAGCTATTAGCTTTTAAATTCAGACAACACTTAAGTTGTAATATTTAAACCAGAAGCCCTAAAAAAGAAACCATTTATTCAATCACTTTATCTGGATTGCCTTAAATTGCGCTCTGGTAATAGGGAGGGAACAATAGAGTCAGCCTTTCAGTTAACACAGGCCTGACCACTCTGTAGACACTGTGTGTGGAGAGAGAGAGACAGAGAGATAATCCGCTTTGGATGACAAAACTTCGGAAGGGCGGAAGTTGAGCTCTCCTCAAACAACTGTTTTTATCGCAGTTCAAACCTCTTATCCAATTGCCAGTGATGGTCCGTTTGAAGATGAAGCTTTGGCGTGTGTGTCAAAAAAATGCTTCAGAAGTACTGTGTCGACACTTGATTCATCTGAGCCAAGTCACGTGATCAGTGATGTCTGAAGCCCCGCTTGCTACATTACTGCTTGAGTACCCGATTCAATGGTCCAAAAAGACCTAAATCATTGGCTGAATCTGTGGTGTGTTCTGGTGTGTGGAGTAGCAAACACAAGTGGAAACAAGTGAATTATCCAGACGTGAGAAATCCTGTGGTGTAGCAACAGGTGACTGATATGTAGTGCCTCCAGCTTTGGACTTAGGTTTGATTCTCAATCACTCCCTTTATTGTTTTCCATATAAATGAGAACCCCCCCCCACTCAAATATATTTATATATATTTATATTTATTTTTCCAGTAGCTTCAAGTAGTGATATGTTTTTGATAGAAACTAAACGTGCTTTAAAAAGTTTGAAATGGCCATCACTACCAATTGTTAGATAGACAAACAGCTTTTTGATAGACGGTATAGCTCCTAAGGCTTTTAAAATGTGAGTTCAAATCCAACCAGCAGGCCAGAAAAAAAGAAGCATTTTCACCGGTTAACGAAGTGTCATCTCCGTGCAGTGGATCTGCTTAGAACAGTTTGAAAAAGCTGCCACCCACCATTTTTATAACTTTTGTTTGTGATATCATAATTGATGTAACGAGTGGTGACCACAGACCAATGGGGAGCCTCAGTCACGCCCTTCTCCTTCCCGTCCATGGGTCCCCTACTGCCAAAAAAAAAGAAGAATCAGAGTCAATGGAGCGCTAAAAGTTATTTTCTGACCCTGTTTGAAATGCGCCGTGGATAGAATATATGATATCCATGAATTTTAAAGATCAAGATTGGCTGGGGGGGGGATTGTCTGTCTTCGTCAATCTTCGTCAGTCAGCGACAACACTGCCTATTTTGGATCGTACCAAACAGCAACGAGACATTCTGTCTTCTGATTGGTTTAGAAATTCTATGCTCTGATTTGCTAACTCAAGACAGCTGTGCGATGAGCTGTGCAAGCGCAGTGGTGGTGGGCATTGACTGTTCATAGGCCCGAGTTTTTTTTCCGAAACGTTTGATTATTACATCTTAATTTCAAAAGGCTATACCTTAAAAGTGATAAGAGATAAATACATTCTGTAAATTAGAAAAATATTATGGATGAGCCAAAGTTGATATGGGGATTAAATTCCCCCATCTAATTTGCATATTATGACGTCATATGACGTGGTGGCCATCTTGGATTATAGAATTTTGATGAAAAGTCACGTTTGTATCATAAAATGCAGCACTTCTTTCTCCCCAAAAGGTCCCTCACCTTCTGAATGCTATATTACACAATACTGAATGCTCAGGTAAATAGTAAGTAGTAAACAAACTGTGTAAATCATTACTAATAAATGGCAGAAACAAAACGAATGCAGGTAGCGGTAGGCTAGAGATTTTCCATTTACTACATACATTAGGAACTCTGTTTCCATTTATGTGGTCCCTGTATATTACTTATATGATATATATACATGTATTTCACAAAAAAAAACTGTGCATGGGCCCCCTGCCCCGCCCCAGCGCAACACCGCCTCTGCTCCCTCCACCTCTGCTCCCACCGCTCCTGTTCCTGCTGCGAGTAGTGCGGCCAGGTCTGCCTCGCATAGACGTGCCTATACCTCCCCTAACTGTCCTAAAAACACTATGACCTCGTCTGACATCTCAGTGACCTTAGACAGCTGCTCCACCACGTTTCTGTCGCTACGATTGCGGGGAGGCACACTGTCAGAAGACAAAAAAGCGAGCTGGCCAGCGCGGTAAAAAGACTGGACCCCCGCGTAATTTCCAGCCTCGTTTCCCACACCACAAACAAGCCTGCTGACTTTCAGATGAACACCACGACCCCGTGAAACATTGTCCCCACCATCTACATCGGGCAAAGGAGTTTGTGCTTGGGCTAAACTCTCCCTTTGTCCAGCCGCAAGCTGGGGGCGCATCTGAAGCGCGAACACTAAATGAATCACCGTCATGTTCTGAAGGCAGATATTCCCGTTCAGAATCAGGGTCATAAAATAGAAAATGCAACACTTCATTGCAGGTAAACTTGCGGGTGAACTCCGCTGATGCCATTACCCAATAATATAATGTAAATACTCACTGATGTTTACACTAACGCTCTGACTATAAATAGCTCAGACACACACTAAATCCGCTATGCAGTAATTGATTCAATGTGCTCAAATTTTGTATAGAAGGATTATTTTTTGACTCAGTGATGACGTATGACATGTCTACCGACCAGTTGATTGGAGTTTGAATAAAATATGACAACCTATTTGACACAATCTGCCGTTTTATTCCGTGCCGCATCTTGTCGAGAAAACTCCACCGTGGCGCCAAGAGGGTTAATTATTTATCAGCATGAGAAATGGCATGTGTGGCGTGTGAGGTCGGTGAAATGCGTGTGTCTCACCCTCACATCATGAGACTTGAGAGCACTGATATATGAAAATTCTGACTTCTGATTTGTAGGCATTTTAATTGCGAAATTTTACAATCAAATAAATTCCAAATCTCTTGACAAACACAGTCGAAATGTACATCATTAGTTATCATTTAAAGTGAGGTACAACATATGTGTGATTCTCTACCCACAGGATCATGAAGATCTGCAGACGGACATTGAGGAGGCTCACCAGACTGCCAGGGAACAGAGGATCCGATCCGTGGCAGGAGGTGGTATGCTCCCGTGTCAGTCTATTCACCAGCGGAGCTCCTTCTCGAGCTGATCTGATATCAGCTGCTTGCCACCTCTCCTCCCTTGATACATCTGGCGGAGATTCAGACACTATGCTGGCTTCGGTCTCTGCTCTATCCAATCCTCGACCCAGCCGATCTGGCTGCTATGACAACGGAGACAGAGAGAATGTGCTGAGCGGCCAGTGAGCAGATGTCCGGTTCTCCACCAGCCAGCGCTTCAGCATTCCCGGCCGAGTCAGCTTGGTACAGCTCTTTCGTCACTGTTTGAGCCCCTCTCAGACTGGTCCAACCTGGAAGACGAGGAGGAGCAGTTGCACTCTGATCAGCACACATATATAATCCCATCCTGTCCAAGGTCCCAACAGGCACAAGCATCATGTCACTTCTGCTTCACTCCAGTCTCCTGCCAACTTGCCACCACTTCTTCCAGCCTCGACCTGCACTCCTACATTTCCCATACCGGTCAGTCCAGTTCAGCTCACCTGCTGCAGCCATTCTCAGTTGCATCTTCAGCCACCTTGCAACAATCATCCTCAGTAGGCTTTCAGCCTCCTGAACCAGAGCCGCCAGAGTTTGAGCCCAGTCCTGCATCCCAGCAACCCACCGTCCTCAGCAGCTGGTCCCACCAGCCCGCCGATGTCCTCAGCGTGTCTTAGCAGACCGCCACTGCCCTGTCCGGATGTGAGAAGTCCGCCGCCGACTTGTCCAGCGGGACCCTGCAGTCCGTCCTTAGCCAGTTCGTCCTCCTGTCTATCGTACCATGAGGGGACATCGACCCGGTAATTCTCCAGACTGCTGTCCAACCAAGGGATGTCCACTCTGTGATCTTCCTGTCCACCACGTCCTCCAGAAGTCATCTTCTGGGTCCAAGAGGCTGTTGCCCTGGTGGTCCGTCTGAAGGGGAGTACCTAAAGAGACTCGGGCCCACCTTCCGTGGTTCCCCTCCACCCACCCTGGGTGGGAAACCTTTTTTTTTCTCTTTTTTTTTGGGGGGGGGGGATGTCTTGGACCCAGCCTAGGAAGAGGGGCATCATATCAGAGCCTGCAGCGCTCTGCTCCCAATTATTAGATGACTGACTGCACCAGTGTGATTAGACTCACCTGGTCCTGCTGATCCTTCTGACAGTATTTAGGATCTTGCATGTCCTTTAGTCCTCACCAGATCATTGATGTCTTTAGTTCCTTTGTTGCATTGTCTCCACTTATGTCAATCCTTTACAATAGCTCATCATAACCAAATATATTTAAAATCATTTTACTAAATTAACAGAATCACAGGAATACTTTTCTTAGACAAATGACTTCAAAATGATATCTTGGTCAGCATCTGTAAAATTACGTGTTGTGGTGGAAAAAATTTAATGTTATGATTTATTTGTACTTTTTAATCAACTGTGACCTGGTTTACTTAATGTGGTAGTATCAGTTTGAATGATTAGTCTTACTGAGTGACACATTTAGCCAAGACAGGGTCAGAGACTTTTCATAATGATAGTCCATATCCTGTGTTACCATTGAGATGGTTCTTTGACCGGGAAACCTAAAAGATACGGATTCTGTTACAGATACAGTTAGATACAGTTCTCAGCTTTCTAATCTAAGAGAAAGACGCCACAAAGTCTCTGATTTTCATCCTGAGAGTTGTACTTTATTGAGTAGAATAGATAGACCAAGATTGCTAGTAATAATATAAGCTTGTTGTTGTAAGACCGAAGGGGGTCGGTATTCTACATTTACTGTGATGTGTTACTGTCCTCCTGTACGATCAATTCAAATCATATTAAAACCTCCAAACATTTAAAGGAATCTCTCTCATTTATTAAGAGTCTCAAAAAATCCGACCACATTGTTGGCACCCAAACGTTTTTCCAGTTTCCAAAGTCATCAGGACGACCTGGGAACGACTGACTTGACCGGCCTGTGACCTCCCAACTTCGGAGAAGCGGGGATTTGGTCAACCGTGGACTTCCGTACACTGGCTGGAAGGACCAATCGCCTGGTGAGAGAGATTTCCTCTTTTATAATTACATTTTCATTAATCTGGCGAACTGTAAAAATTGTACAGTATTATGGTTTTTGTGAACACAATGCTGTGCTGCGTTTCAACGTCATTTCACTCAAAAAGAGTTAACAAAAAAGAGTTTTTTGCTGGGTTTCATTCTCTTTACATAATGGGAACAAAAAAGTCAAAATTTTTGGCTCCTGACAGAGCTGTCTGTCGTTCAATGCGAGATAAATATGGGCAAGAATGCTTAGAATATTTTCACTTTTGGATTAATAAATGGGATTTCCTGATTGGGGGTAGTCTTGACGTTGTCTGTCCTACAAGCCCACCGGTACGGACATATGTCGGTTTCTGAGATGCAAACTCAAAGCCACCCACGCTGGGAAGCTGAAAGACAGTTTACCTGCAGCGGACCTGCGTGCAAAGCTTGTGTCCAGTGCTGGGGACGAAGCAGAGGTAAGCTCTGAATATTCCGCAGCCATTACTAAGCTTAGTAAAGCCATTGAAAAATAATTTCCGACAAGGCCTTGACTAAGCTGCATTCCGTGAAACAATGGTTCACCTCTGACACAGACACTTTGAACATAACTTCTATTTTGTGGGACACACATTCATCAGCAGTGACCATCTGTCTCACACCTGAACAAAAACCTATCTACCGATTCAAAGAATGTGATCCATACATTTCTCTCTCTAAACCTGAGGATGAAGAGTGGGAAATCGTGTCAAACCTTGTTCATCACGCTCAGTTAGCTTCTGATTGGGAGCAAACTTAAAATGACCGTTCGATCCTCTACTCCAGATCTGCTAAACTTTACAACGTTCGCTGATCTCCACTGTGAATGTCACCAGGGTGATTCATTTAACTGAGGACCCTGATGACGTGCTTTCTCATGTTTTTCTACATGATGAAGTTGGAACCGACGGCTCAGAAATGTCTCTTTTGCTCAAAGAGGTTACTGAATGATTTAATTAGTGTTTTACCCCTGTTAAAATCACACCAAAATCATCTTTCTGACCGGTACAATGCCATTACCCGTTGAAACGAGAAGCCATGCGTGGGATCTACCAGTGTTTGAATCTGTACTAAAAGCTGGCATTATTGTCGAATGCAACGATTCCCCTGTTCGCAGCCAGATTTTTCCTGTGAAAAAAATCAGGAAAAAAGGGAGAAGAGTGGCGTTTTGTGCAGGATTTGAAGAGAGTTAATTCTGCTGTGATGCCTAGGGCATCTGTTTTTTCAAATCCGAGCACTTTTTTGTCTCAGGTTCCACCTTCAGCCACTTATTTTTCAGTTCTGGATCTGAGTAATGCATTCTTAAGTGTACCAGTAGAGAGGGAGAGAGTCAGTTTTGGTTTGCTTTTGAGTTTGAGGGAAAAGTGTAATCTTTCAGCAGACTTTCACAAGGCTATGTAGAACCACCTACCATTTTTAACATGGCTTTGAAAGATAGCTTGGATGGGCTGGAGCTGTCCCCTGGCTCCACCTTAATCAGTTACGTTGATGACCTGATAGTTTGTTCTCCATCAAAAGAACAGTCTGAGGAGGAAACTGTTAAATTGCTGAAGCATTTGCATGCAGGTGGACACAAAGCTAGCTTTCCAAAGCTGCAATTTGCATAACCAGAGGTGATTTTTCTCGGTCATTCAATGTCCAGAGGAGCAAGGTCACTGTCCTCCAAGAGAGTTGCGGCTATACAACAGATTCCCAAGCCAGTCACTAAGAAACAAATGATGCCTTTCTTAGGTTTGACGTCGTATTGTCAGAATTTCATAATCGACTATGTGATTTTGGAGAGGCCACTTTCTGAGTTTATTCATGGCAGAGACATGATGGCCTCTGATGCTATCCGGTGGACTTCTGAGGCATTGCAATCGTTTGAGGAGCTGAAAAAAGCTCTGCAGTGCCCTCCAGCTCTGGCTTTGCCAGACGCAGAAATACCATTTATTCAAATGGTTGATGAAAAGAACGGATGCATGACGTCTGTTCTCCTTCAAGAACAGTGTGGTTTGAAGCGAGCTGTGGCTTATTACTCTGCAAAACATGATCCAGTTGCAGCTGGTCTTCCTGGCTGCCTGAGAGCTGTAGCAGCAGCAGAAAAGGCTGTTTTGGCTTCGAGAAACATTGTGATGTATTGCCCACTAACTGTGTTCGTACCCCACAATGTTGCCATCATTTTGTTGGAGCAGAGGACTTCACACTTGTCAGCGGCTAGATGGCTGAGGTACACTTCTGTTTTGCTGGATTTGCCTAACATCACTGTTAAGAGGTGCAATGTCTTCATCCTGCCAGCTTGCTGCCCACTAAAGATGATGGGACCCCACCTGACTGTCAAACAGAATTAGAGGTACTGTGTACACCCCGTCCAGATTTGACTGACACACCCTTGCAGAATCCAGACATGGTGTTGTAATTGGACGGCTCATCGTACAGAGACTCATGGGGAAATAATAGAGAGGGCTATTCTGGTTGCTCTGATCATTGTACTTTGTCTGCAGGAAGCCTTCCGTCTCATTTCTCTGCACAGACTGCAGAACTGGTTGCATTGACGAAGGCCTGTGAGCTGGCTAAAGATAAAGCAGCTACCATATACAGTGACAGCAGCTATGGAGTGGGCGTGGTTCACCATTTTGGAGCTCTGTTGAGACACAGACTGTTTTTGAAGTCTGATGGTAAGCCAATTTTGAATGCATCACAGGTTGCTGACCTCCTTTATGCAATTTTGCTGCCATCCAAAATTGCAGTAGTGAAATGTGCTGCACACACGGCGTCCAGAGATACTGTTTCTCTTGGAAACGCCAGGGCGGATGCTGCCACCAAAGCTGCCGCGGTTCAGCTAATGACGACTACCTATGCTGCTATCGAGCAGGCAGAGGTGCCACTTTGTGTCTGTTCTAACAGCTATGCAGAGTTTTGCCACTTCTTCTGAGGTAAAAACATGGACAAAGGCAGGTTGTGTAAAAGATGAAGGTGTGTGGGTTTCTGTTGAAAAGGAGCCGTGTCTGCCTAAACATTTTTTCCTAGTTTTTGCAAAACTCATTCATGGGCTGGATCATTATTCCAAAACTGGAATGTTTGATCTTGTTGCTACACATTGGTTCACAAAAGGTTTCAGATCTTTTGCTGAAAAATATTGTCATTCATGCATGGTTTGTGCCACAAATAATGCAGGTTGAGGAATGTCCATTAAACCTGCTGGTCATCCGGCTCCACTGAGACCTTTTGAACATCTGATGATGGACTTCATCAAACTTGAACCTGCTGAAGGTAAAAAATATTGTTTGGTGATTGTTGACATGTTTTCCAAATGGACAGAAATGTTCCCCTCAAAACATGCTGACACTGCTGTGGTAGTGAAAGCTTTGCTGGGAGACGTTTTTCCAAGATGGCGAATTCCGGACAGGATTTCCAGTGACAATGGCAGACATTTTGTGGGCAAGGCTCTTGAAGAGATTGGTGAGTTCTTGGGCGTGAAATTATCCACCCATTGTGCGTACATTGGGCGGGGCTGTAAAACGAGAAAATGGGACTTTGAAAGCTAAGCTTGCTAAGTGTTGTGAGGAAACAGGACTGTCTTGGGTCAAAGCTTTGCCTTTGGCTTTGTTTTACATGAGGATGAGAAAAAGAGCCAAAAGTAATCTGAGTCCTTTTGAGGTTCTTTTTGGCCGACCTCCTGCGGTGGAGTTAAACCCACCTGCAAAACCGCATCTCTCTACAGACCTCTGTGAGGATGCTATGAATCCTTACTGTAATCATCTCTTTAAGACTCTTGCACAGTTGCACCAGCAGGTGAAGGACACCCTTCCTAAAGCAGCCGTGGGGATCCCTTCATCCAATCAGACTGGGTTCTGATTAAAGAACTGAGGAGACGAAATTGGAGACAGCGACGATGGCAAGGGCCTTTACAGGTGTTGCTTGTAACCTACACTGCTGTGAAAGTCGCTGAGAGAGCAACTTGGGTGCATGCCAGTCATTGCAAGACAGTGTCAGGACCGATTCTGGACAAGTCTTCTACTACTGAAGCAGAAAAACTGAGAGAAGTATACTCTAAAATAAACATTTGAATTTTATAGCTTTTTCCTTCATCAAAAAAGACTGAGACATTTATGCTGTTTGTGTTTTATTTCTTGTTAGGGGGCGTCGTTCGATTCTGCAGCAGGGATGAGAGGTCACCTGAGCTGGACTGATGCAGAAGACACCTACGGACCTGATGCAGACTCGATTCGACGAGATGGAGATGGAAGAGAAGAGCTGTATGGAGATGAAATGGGTATGGACTTGATGACCTCGGATTATATGAGTGATTAGTTTACTGATGTATGACGACTTCCTTTAAATCACTTTGTGACTTAGGTTGTCTGATGTTTTTCCCTGTGTTTTTCCTTGGGAGTTTTGCAGTCTCATTCCAGGAATGTCAATGCTAGAAAGAGGGGTTTGATTTGTTTTTTCATTTAATTATTTTTTGTTTCTTTTGAAGGATTTTACATGTTTTATTCATTCATTATTTCTTCTAATTTATTCAAATCAAAGTAATTTGTGGTGATTTTTATTGTATTTCATTTTGATTGTTTTTTTTTCTTTTTCTGGGTTTTCATTGTTTGGGGATAAATAATGAAAAGGGGGGATTACAGATTTTACAGATTTTTAGATAGATTTTATATATTTTTATGATTTAATGATTACATAATCATTACAGAAGTTTGAGATTTTATTAGAAATTATTTTTGTTTTTATTCTATTCTGTTTGTTTTTTGAATGTTTCAGTGTCATTTTTGATTACTATTGATTTGTTTTCTTTATGTGAACTCTTTAAAAGTTCACTGTGGTGCTGAGCAAAGAGTGACTGACGATCTTGATTTTTAGGTTCACGCTGTGGATGCCCGACTCATTTAAGGGAAGAGTACACACTCCAAGTTGTGTTGAGAGATTAGATCTATTTAGTGTGTACCTGATTGATACTGCCTAATATTGTGCCCCTTTTCTTTGTTTTGCAGTTGCGTTCATGCATCCTGACTAATGAGGAACTGAACAAGAGGGCCACCTATTGGGGCTAGGGGCCGTCTCAAACTTTTTGCCTGCCGAGTTGTGAAGAAATTAATTAATTAAGAAATAATTACTAAATTAACAATATCACAGGAATACTTTTCTTAGACAAATGACTTCAAAATTATATCTTGGTCAGCATCTGTAAAATTACGTGTTGTGGTGGAAAGAATTTAATGTTATGATTTATTTGTGCTTTGTAATCAACTGTGACCTGGTTTACTTAATGTTGTAGTATCAGTTGCATTTACCCAAGACAGGGTCAGAGAGTTTTGATAATGATAGTCCATATCCTGTGTTACCATGGAGATGGTTCTTCGACTGGGCATCCTTAAAGATACACAAAGTTTTCAGCTTTCTAATCTGCCACAAAGTCTCTGATTTTCATCCTGAGAGTTGTACTTAATAAAGTAGAAGTGATAGACCAAGATTGCTAGTAATAATATCAGCTTGTTGTTGTAAGACCGAGGGGGGTCAGTATTCTACATTTACTTTGATGTGTTACTGTCCTCCTGTACGATCAATTCAGATCATATTAAAACCTCCAAACGTTTACAGGAATCTCTCTCATTTATTAAGAGTCTCAAAAAATCCGACCACACACGCATTTGTTAATATCATGGTTTTTTATCTAGTCATGTCCAAATATTGATCCCCAGTTTGAGATACAAAATATAGAATATAGGTTTTGCAGGGCTATTTAGTCATAATTTGCAACCATTCTAAACTTATTTTGAATTATTTGAAACAGTTAAAGAATAACAACGCTGGGTAACTGCAGCTGTTTAGTATTCTATTGTGAAATCAAATATGATGTGTTTTGAATTGTTTTTCTTATAAAAGAAACTTGAGTAAAAATAGAAAATACTTATTTAGGGAACTTCATTGCAATCTTTTAAACACAGCCTGCAATACAGACATAATTATAAATTTTTGTAGGCCTTAACAATTATCATGTCAAACACTCTTGAGTGGCAAATCTCATAACCTGTAAGAATCCAGCATAATTCTAACCATAACAGTCAAGTTTTGTCTCTATACAGTGCATATGGAAAGTATTCACAGTGCTTCACTTTTTCCACATTTTTTAATGTTACATCCTTGTACCAAAATGGATTAAATTCTTTTTTTTCCCTTAAAATTCAACACACAACACCCCGTAATGACAATGTAAAAAGAAATGTTAAGATTGTTGCCAATTTATAAAAAAAACAAAAAAAATGAGAAATCACATGTACATAAGCATTCACAGCCTTTCCTCAGTACTTTGTTGATGCACCTTTGACATCTCTACCTCTCGAGCTCCATCAGGTTGGATGGAAAGCGTCGGTGCACAGCCATTTTTAGATCTCTCCAGAGATGTTCAATTGGGTTTAGGTCTGGGCTCTGGCTGGGCCACTCAAGGACATTCACCGAGTTGTTCTGTAGCCACTCCTTGGATATTTTGGCTGTGTGCTTAGGGTCATTGTCCTGCTGAAAGGTGAACCGTTGCCCCAGTCTGAGGTCAAGAGAGCAGGTTTTCATCCAGGATGTCTCTGTACATTGCTGCATTCATCTTTCCCTCTATCCTGACTAGTCTTCCAATTCCCGCCGCTGAAAAACATCCCCACAGCATGATGCCGGCCACCACCATGCTTCACTGTAGGCATGTTATTGGCCTGGTGATGAGAGGGGACCCCCAAGTCAAAAATCTCAGGAGGTCTTTCATGGTGTCTGAGATACTAGGAGACATTTTTCATAATTAAAGAATTAAAAAGAGAATTAAAGTTTTTTGTTTTACATTTGATTACAGTAGGTTAAAGTCCATTTCATTAAGTATAATTTTACTAATATCTTCAAGGTTGGCGACCTACCAGTCAAGATGAACTTCCAAAAACAGCCCATTATTCAGCATCTTGTCTCAAGGGAGTGTTCATCATCATCTTTTGAGTCTGGCCAAACAAAGTGATGCATGATGACCTGAAAGTTATGGCTATGTTTAGGCTCTGTTTCATCTGACATAGATGACCCAGATAACTTGGTCCCGTTCATGTTGCTGATGTGGTGGTGGAACGCCTCCTTACCCCAAGTGTCCTACACTCCTGACACCGTCAATAGAAGATGCCTCTACCAACAGATGATGGAGGACGTCTGGACGCTGTTCCTCAGACATCACCTTCCTTTCCTACAGGTCTGGCAGAAGTGGCAGGGGACAGCTGATTATCTTGTACATAGTACGATCGCCATGATTGATGATCGCCAGCTTCCAAAAGCTCAGCTGCCAATTGAGAAGGTGGTCAACAGTGCTGACGGTAGTGATCAGTCGGCTGAGGTTCGAGTAGGGGTGAAGACCTACCTGTGGCCAGTGTCATAGCTGGTCCAGCTGCCTGCTATTCCAGAGGATGATGGGAACAGTCCAGGGACTTCAGCAGCATATTTGGGAATTTTTTATTCTTTACATAATAGCTAGGCTATCCTGGGAACGCTGTTGGAAATTCCCTATTACTGCCATGTTATTTGTGCAGGAACTGTTCAGTGCTGAAGTTAGTTTTTATTCAGGCACTTTGTTGGGTAGCTAAGGAATCCTAGGGTATATAGACTGAGCCATTTGCTGCTGTTAATGTTCTTTCACATTGCAGTCTTGTCTGCATTTGTGATGAAGGTACAAGTGTCGAATCAATGTACATATTCACATTCCTGTGAATCCATGAAACAAACCAAAGCGAACTAGCTGCTGAGCTTTTTGAAGCGTGCTTCATCATTCAAGCCACGTTAACTGTTTTACTGTGTCCGGCCATGCTCTCTACTCTGACTGCCTGCAATTCAAGCACATTGAATTGCCTTGTGCTGAAAGTGTGCTATTAAAAAATAAACTTGCCTTGCCTTGTGTGGATGAGGTGTTCTAGTGAATCCCCCTAAAGCAAAATACAGTTTCATACTAGTTCTCTGGCATACTACCTTACAACAACAAACAGGAGACTGTCCAGTGTTAGATGTCTGGGCGACCCATTAAACAGTTGTCTCCAACCCTGATTTTAGCAATCTACTGACCTGCAGATTTTAGATACATCCCTTCTTCAACAAAGCTGAATCAAATGATTGAATTAACTCTTCAGCTGTGATAAAGTTTGGGAAAGACCTAGTAATTAGCTGTTCATTTGATTCAGCTGTGTTCGAGCAGTTACTTTTGAAATGTCTGGCAAAACTCGAGATGTCTGGTCTGTCTTTGCAAACTGTCAGCATACGTATACGGCAGACAAGACCAGCTTTGACTATAGAAAACACAAAATTGTTCATCAGAAGCTAAAACTGGCTCAAAATAACGTGCTTGCTACAATCCGTGTAGCATACATCTTGCACAATTCCACAAGATATGGGGTTGTCAACTTGGATCTGGACATTGAAAATTCTGTCTTGAAGGTGTAGCATCTCAGCCAGTAGAAGAGCACAGCTGAGGGGTTATAGCGATTTTGCGGAGGTGGATGAGTGCAACCTGCATGTCATAACAAGGTGGCTGTCTCTGCTGCCATCTATCGACCGAATGCTGAAGTGTTGGAAGCCCCAGACAGTTATTATCACATACTCGTGAAGGATGTCCAAATGTTGCGTTCACACCGTCCCAAACATCAGCATCAAGTGCGGCAAGAATACATGTAAAGTGTATGGTTGAGTCAAAGTCCCTGTTGTGCTTTGTGTGCATGGGATGCATACATTTTTCAAGCATTTCCTGTGTTTCAAGCAACAAAGCAGCAAACACAAGCAATGCAGAAGTTCAGTTAGCGGAACTTTTGACAGATTTGACATACTTAACGCAGTGCACCAATCAGTGCCCGACGTCGACTTTGTCTAGCCAGTCATGATGCGCTAGTGTTTTACACATATGGCGGAGAAAAGCCGAAGCTTCAGCTTAAATATGTATATACGTCAAACTACATGCGTTGGGAGCATTGCTTGATGCTGACAAAGTGTGCGGTGTGAATGGACCATAAGAGTTTGTGGAACTGCTTTGCAGAGGACTTGACTGAATTGTCTGAGAGGTACTTCATCTTCCTCAGTCACATTCTGAAGGTATTTTCAGACTGCATTGAAGGACTTGAGGCCAAATCAGTCAGCGTTACCTCTGTGTGTAAAGTGATGACTGAGCTTAAAGTGAGATTTGAGAGAAGGCTGAAAGACATTTTTTTTGTTTTTACATTTATGTGAATGGCAGACTCCAACAGCTAACTCCTGAGATTGTAAAGAAATATAAGGCTAATTTCATTCAGTTCTATGAAACAGCAAAGAAGTGAGTGAAAGTTATGATTTCTCTCCGAATAGCTTTCACAGCAAAATGTCAAAACTCAGCCTCACTGCGACATTGTCTAATGAAGAGTACAGTGATGCAGTCCAGGCCTGCAAACTGAAGAACATTGATATGGATGGGCTTTATGAGGAACATGGCATGGTTGAAGCTATTCTCAGCTCCTCAGAATTGGAAGGTTGTCAGAGTGAGTAGCACTATCAGATTCTGATTTCAAAAGCAGATGTCCCACCAATGTACCTGAAGATAGTTAGCACCTACATTTTCTCTTTTCCATGCAGCAATGCACACATAGAAAATATATTTTCCATGACAACGTCAGCATGCAGAAATGAGATAAATCGTCTTGATGTGGAAAGTGTGAAGGCAGAGCTGCAAATTTGTAGTAACTTTACATTGGGGTGTGCAGACCTGTATTGGAAATTTCTCGCAAACAAACAAAGAAACATGTGGAAGGAGCAGGAAAGTAAAATATATAACAAGTTATAAAAAGTCTTAACATGTAACAGAATTGATATGGGGAGCCTAAGTCACGCCCTTCTACTTCCGGTCCATGGGTCCCCAAATGCCAAAAAAAATGAATGACAGTCAATGGAGCAACAAAAGTTATTTACTGATTCAGTTTGAAATGCGCTGTGAATCGGACATATGATGTCCGTGATTTTAAGAAACTAATTTTAATGCAGAGAAAACGCTGATTTTCCACCCAGAGGCAAAAGTTACTTTAGGTTTTCTGTAAAACCGTTTAGCGGACTACAACTGCAGAAGAAGAGTAGCGAGGGTCGTAGCCTCCAGGACGAAGAAAGGAGTATTAAACACGGTATATGCGACTTCTGATTTGTAGGCATTTTAAATGTGAATTTTTACAATCAAATAAATCCCAAAACAATGGACAAAAGCATTTGAAATGTACATCATTAGCTATCATTTAAATCAAAGTACAACATATGTGTGATTCAGGACGTAAGACAAAGCGGACCAGAAAATAACTTTTATCCCTTCATTGACTTCCATTCATAATATTCATTAATTATTTTACCTGTTTTAGCTCTGACAATGCTTGTGCTAATTGAGATGGTTGAATTACCCTCCTCAACATATCAACAGGTTGAACAGAGACCTGATAGTGAAGCATTTATTTGTTTAAGGTAAGTTGAACCAGAGAACCATCTTACACATGAACAGCTTTTAAGGACTGGCATTGGACTCACTGTCTTAAACAGTAGCTTTACAAAAGTGCCCATTAAATTGTTCTTCTATTTTTCTGTAATAAAAACATAGTCATTCATTTTTCTTCTTCTAAAGATGCTTAATTGAAGGTTTACCCATATTTCTTCTCATTAGGTACTAGCTGTATTAAAGAAAAATAAAATCTCTCTATATTTTATCTAGTTACAGGAAGGTTTTACTTAGGGATGCAACAATACCACTTTTTTCAAACCGATACGTTACAGATACTTGAATTTGAGTACTTCCCGATGCCAAGTACCAATAACAATACAGCTACCACACAAAAAATAAACATATTTTGTGAAATTATTTCAGAATTTACACATTTTAAGTATTTTTCATGGTATCAGTTCACTTTAACCGATACTGATACAGTTAATAAAGGACGGTATAGGTGCATCTCTAGTTTCAGGTTAATTTTTTTGTCTTTCACAATGTATACAGTTGTGAAGACTAAAAAAAGGAGTAGGCTGAAGCAATTAGCTTATAAGCGCCTAGCCCAATATTCAATGCAATATACATTTGCACAACTGAATTAATTGCAAGGTCTAAATTACATTAACTTTAGATACAAACAGGTCCTTCCTGGGCTAAACATTTACAGATTATTAAAGATGCAATCATCAGTTTTAGTCTTTGGACTATTCAGAATTTACCATAGAGAGCATTAAAAATACTTAAAGCAATAACTGTTACAGTTGTTACAAATGTTTTTTTTTTTAATGAACCAGAACCACAGAAAAATACAATTACAATTACATAAAGTTAATTTACAATTTATTCTCTATATAAGAGTAATTATTTCATCTTTAAGCTTTCTTTTAAACAGAAATAACAATGAACAAGATTTTAGCTCATCCTCTAAATAATTCCACATTTTCACACCTTGGAAAAATAAACTTAATAATTTTGTGTCTATATGTGCTTTTGGTTTTGCAAACATAAATGGTCCTCTGAGTTCATATGGAGTGCTTTTCACTACCTACATTTTCTGGACACAATATGGGACCATATTGTTTTTATATTTTATACATTAAATTGCTAATTTTATAGTTAACTACTGCTGCGTTCTGCGTGCTGGGTGGGGGCAGTTGGAGGAGTATCACAGTCTCTGCGGCGCTTTGTGAGCTTTGGTTCCATCAACTTTTCAAACTTTTCCTATGTTTCAAGCTTCAAAGCTCATGGCGCTAGCAATGCAGAAGTTCAGCTAGTTGAACTTTTGACGGTCCTAATGCTCTTGACACAGGATGGCAACCAATCAGAGCGTCTCATTTTAGTGACGTTGCCCGACGTCGACGCTGCCTAGCCAACCACGATCCGCGACTGTGTTAAAAACATCCAGCAGAGAAAGACTCGCCTATGAGCTTTGCGAGCTTCAGCTTAAAAATTTATCTTCTGTGTGAGTCGAACTAAGTTATTTAATTTCAAAACTTTGGAGCTGATAAACCTATGGAATGCCAAAGTGTTCAAAATTAAATAAATAAATAAAACCTTATGATATAAATGTATGTTATAATAAAAAATTGACAAATATATTATATGACAATGAAATAGGAAAAAAAATCAATTCAAATAAAAGTCTAAGCTCAATATTATGAAATATTTTATTTTTTTCTTTAAAAATGCATGTATTAATATAATAAACATAATTTAATTGGAAAAAAAAAGTATTATAATAGATTTTATTTATGGATTAGCCCATAACATCTTTTTTTACAAAATCAGCTTTTATGTCATGGTTTGGTTTCTTTGCTATTATTCACTCCTGCAGTAATGTCTCTTTCTCCTTCCCTTCCTCCAGGCAGAGCAGTGGGCCTGGGGCGTGTCAGCACACCTGGACTCTATCATCATCAGCCATTTCAGTATTTAAGGACCAAACTTTCATTCATTCAGTGCCAGACGGTTGTCAACACCACATCTCTGACTACCCAGGACCACTGCCTGCCTTTGTTATTCCATGCCCCTTGGATTTTTGTGAGGACTTTGATTTTGTTTTTGCTCCAATTTATTATTTGTAATAAAACCTTTTGATTTTTCTGCACAGCACTTGTTCCCTGTTTTTTTGGGTCAGCATCTTGGGTCTCGTTCAACCTCCATCATGACATTTTATTTCATAATGCTATTTTTCGCAATGGCTTATATTTATCAAAAGAATTACCTGATATAATCATGAATTATTCACCGTACAAGATCATCAGCCAATCAGAGTCAGTGTGTACGACATGCATGCTCATTGGCTGTTGCTTCGAAACTGATCTTCCTGGTTAGGCATTCCCACTGGGTGTTTGGACAGTGTCCTTCGTTGGCCAAAGAAAGCGGTTAAATGGAACAGACTTGCCTCACGTGCCCTTGGCTGCCGGCTTATGCACTCTGTTTATGCCCCGCCTGTTATAGTGGCATAATATTGTAGTAACGTTACTTCAGCCATGGAACTGGAAATGTATAACAAGCTTTTTACTTTTATTAACTGTGTATATGTTGATCAAATCAAATGTGTAAGCAAATTTGTACCTGGTAGCCACCGAAGCTGCAACTGCTAAAACTGCTTTGGATCTAAAAATCAATAATAAAAATAAAAAAATATTTTAGATATAAGCCCGATAGCTACAATTAGTTGACTTACATTTAAACTGGAAATTTACCCCAAAAGTAGCGGCTGCCGGTTCGTTCCGCACTGTATTCGGAGAAATTTTTGAACAAGAGAGGGCATCAAGGCACCACTGATGTATTCTTGGTCAGTTAGCTAAACTGCTAAGAAACGGAGGACAGATTGATCGGCAGCATATGAACATTGGAACACGCCTTGGCGGTCCGAGATGACATATCTCCTAGGCAATCGGAATGGGACCAAGGCATCAAGGCGAGGTTCCTTGGCATTGAGAAACACCCACTGACTGCTAGCCGCCTGCTATAGCTCTAAGCCCTGACTTACCATGTTATGCTAAGCTACAGCAGCCTGCTAGCAGTCAGTGAGAACGGATATCCAGGAAGATCAATGCCGTAGCACCAGCCAAAGAACATGCAGGTCGCATACAGTGACTCTGATTGGCTGATCTTGTTCAGAGGATAAATCCTCTTTTGAAATATATACTGTAAGTCAATGGGAAAAACAGCGTTATGAAATAACAGTTGATTTTGTGAAAAAATATGGTTTTGAATGAAACCCTGAAGGGTCATCTTAAGAAAACACATCCAAAAAGACAAAACACAACCAAATTTAGAAAAACGACACACACGTAAAAAAAGATGCGCTGCAAATAAACCACAACACAACGAGTATAAAAAGGGGTTCCAAATAAACCACAAAACATAAAAAATGCTGCAAATAAACCACAACACATAAAAAATGCTGCAAATAAACCACAACACATAAAAAATGCTGCACATAAACCACTGCTATAGCTCTAAGCCCTGACTTAGCATGTTATGCTAAGCTTTGAAGTCACACAACTCAGTCACTGTCTCTGACCATCAAAGGTGTTGGATAACAACATAAAAAGTATTTTTTTATTTTTTTTTAATATTGTGATCACATGATTCAACCTATTGCTGTGATCTAGTGCTAAACTATCGTTAGCCTTTTAGCCTGCCAATTCTATTAACCTGATAAAATAAATGTATGGTTAATTCATTTTGAAATCATAGCCTGTGGTGGTTTATTTGCAGCATTGTTTAATGTGTTGTGGTCTATTTGCAGCATTTTTCTAATGTGCTGTGTTGTAGTTTATTTGCAGCATTTTTTTATATATTGTCGTTTATTTGCAGCATTTTTTAATGTGTTGTGTTGTGGTTTATTTGCAGCGCATTTTTTTTTTACTTGTGTCGTTTTTCTAAATTTGCTTGTGTTTTGTCTTTTTGTCATGTGTTTTCTTAAGTTGTGTGTGAACCTTCAGGGCCACTGTAGAAACTAATGAAATTAAATAAAAATGACTGGGCCCAGATACCCGTAGTGGTATCTGTTTATTACTAATTAAAACAATTATAAATTATTTATTCTAAGCTAATGTATTTCTGCCCAGACACAACCTTACTTGAATGATTCTTAGATCTCAGTGTTACAAACCTGAAACACTGCAATTGTTAAGAATGGTGGTGGTATCACCATGCAGTACTGGGTTTTCCAATAATAAGCTGGACATTGCAATTCAAATGTGTTAACACCCTTAAATGTTTCACATTTTGCCACAATAAAATTGCAAATTGGGTTGTATTTTATCCGTGGATCATTTTTTGGGACTGCTTTTCTTCAACGAGCACACACAAGTTGTTAGGATACTTTTTTTTTTATTGCTTTAAAAGAAAAAACAACCTTGGAAATGTGAATCTCTGCAGAATCCATAGGGGAAAACTGTGATTAAGTGTTACTGAGTCTGGAAATGCAGATAGTCCATGAGGCCAGAAGGTCTAACAGATGGTACCCAGGGTAAGTACAGCCACTAATGATAACTGAGACAGAGAGCAAGACAGACAACATCTTGATTTGTTTAGCTTTTTTATTACAAGACTTGTATTCTGTCTCTGAAATGCCTGTACACAGACTTCTAGTGCTGTAAAACAGTGCATAACACGTAGAAGATTGCATTAATCACACTGGCAGCTATTTATTTAGCCTTTTCATTCTAGATTGCATGAGAGAGGGGCCTTTTTTAAAGGCTGCTGTATTACCAAACCTGGGCACCCAACATTGGGGTAAGAGGGAAGAAATACAGTGTTCACTGCATTCAGTATCACTGACAAGCAGTTGATTTATCTTAAAACTACAGTTGGATTTATTATGATGCCTTTGACGCCAATGTCAGATTTTTCTCTGAACACTTCATTGCTGCTTCATGCTGTTTTCCTGCTGCTGTTGAAGTCACCAGTCTCTGCTGATGTCTGTGCTTTACTGCTGCCTTCCTCTAAAGGTGCTTCTTAGTATTTTGACCTAAAGGTCCTTTGTTTTTGGCACCTTCTGCAACATTTTCACTCTTTAAAGGCATGGTGTGTATAAAATTCTGCTTTTCATTAATAAAAATCAAGTACTGCTTTCATAAATACGTATTTTACTGAGGTCTAATCACAATCGCATTATCACGAAAGCGTTCTTGTGTTTTAGAATACGTTGTTTATATATACAAAGGGTGCACCGCCCCAATTATGAGGCTGCCATGTTGCATCGCCATCTTTGAATACGTTAGCCAAAAGGGGTTAACCTTTTTTGCTTTACGCGTTTTAGCCAGTGACGTCATGGGGAGGGAGAGAGGTGAAGAGAAGAAACGAGCATAGAGGACAGTGGATCATAGTTTTCAATTTCAATGGAGGACCATCTGTACTCTTTGCCCTGCAAGAGGGAGGAAACCATACCGCAGAAAAGAAAAATAAATAACCGGGAGAAAACAAGAATCTACATCGGTGGAGTGTTTACCAGGTGGAGACTATTCATGAGGGACACGAACTTGAAGACGGACGCAGAGGTTGCAGGTTTTCTGCTGGACATGTAAGTTAATTACATGAAACAATTAAGTTTATGCTAGCGTTATGTTTGACACAGGACAGGTTAGTCCAGCAAATACTTTATCTTCCGTTTAACTCGGACAATTTACTCCGCGGCTTCTGTAGTAGTAACGACGTGTTATAACGGCAAGAAGCCAGAGAACACTGCTCAGTTACTTGCATTCACTGAGCGCACCACTTGTTGGAGATAATTCTTACACACGGGGGCTTTAAAGATTCCCCCCCCCCCCCGGATTTTTAATTGACATTGTGATAGCCATAAAAATGTAAAGTTGAATTGCAAGATATAATTAATAAGATGATATTCCATAAAACTTGCCTAGTTCTCATGAGCTGTAGCAATTCCCAGCAAATTTAAATCTTTGCACTCGAAAACTGCAAGGTGGAACAAATAACTGCATATTTGGTGAAGCTCTGAATTTCAAATCAGGAAAATTGCTGGATTTTAAGGAGCATGCAAAACAATTCCCAGTTTTCTTTAATAAAAAGTTATATGTCTTTCTTTATGAACTGGTAAAACTAATGATGCACCGATACCGATACTGGTATTGGGTATCAGGACCGATACTTTCCTAATGTACTGTATCGGTAACCAATACTTAAAATGTGTAAGCTCTGCAATAATTTAACTAAAATGTTTATTTTTCACTTGAAAGTTTAGTTTTGTGATCATTTTTATTAATAGTTTATACTTTTTATTTTCATTTTTTTGTTGTAACAAGCAGGAAGAGAATAAGACCTGTCTTCCAATTTATTACATTTTTTTGTGTGGTAGAAGTATCCGTAATGGTACAGGGTATCGCAAGTACTCAAATTCAAGTATCGGTTTTGTATCGGTTTGAAAAAAGTGTGATTGTTGCATCCCTACCTGAAACCTAAAACTTTAAACCTTTAAAACATAGACAGTGTGGCCAAATTGTTTAATTCAGTTTCAACTTTCATTCATGTGAGGGTATGCAAACTACTGACTCAAACCGTGACTCAACTAAAAGAATTTGCTGTTAAAGACGTTTCAACTTAGTTGACTCCGGGAGGTGAAATGTTCCACAGACACCGATTTAGCTGCAGCCTCCATAATTAGAACTCTGTAAATCTATTTGCTCAAATGGGAAAAAGCAGCTCAAACACAACTACCAAGCACACATATTTGGGGTGGTGCCCTGTCACTGAGCTTCCTTCGCCTTTTTCCCACCAGTCTATGATTGATTAGCTAATTAGCTTTCAGATTAATATCTTATTTCTCACATTTAACCCAGCAGCCCCACTTTATGTGCCCTACACATATAATAACCAGTACATTAGTGTAAAGATATGGAAAACAATCCCATTAGATAAGCACAGCATGTGAGAATGAACCCATTTTGAACTTGTTGAAATGTTTTGTTTCTCTGCAGTTTAACCCTTCCAAAGCAAATTATTTGGGTAATAAAAATTTAACTTTAAGGACTTAATATGAAAAAGGTATTTTCTCCCTCGCAGATTTCAGTGGGACTTTTTCTTTTTTAGGCTTTTGTCTTCCATATGTTCTATGTCTATGATTTAAGCTATGGGGAAAAACTATCCAACCCAACTTGGCCCCATCTAAAAAGGTAACTATCCTTATAACCTAATTACTGGTTGTGCCACCATTGAAAGCAGCAATGAACATTGAAAGTTTGCATTAACTGAGCTATCTACATCATTATTGAGGAATTTTTGAATATTAACAACTTGTTAAAGGTCATCCTACTGTTCTTTGGATCATTAGTTTGTTGCATAACCCAAGTTTCAAGCACCCAACATACCCAAGTAGGTCGGTTGGTGTCTCTCCAAGCATTTGGCATCCTGAGGTTAGTGAATCTTAATCAGTAGAGGCTGAGCATCTGAACATTAAAGCTTTAATAATTAGCCCCGAGCAACAAATACGCTGTGAAAACCTATTTTAATCATCCATTGATTGTTTATACCACTTATCCCCTGGAAAAGTCGTAAGCCGATCACAGCCTATTGTAATCATACTCTTTCTTGTTATTCTTCCCTGAAATGAAATCACTTTTTGGAAGACAAAACATGTACTCACCAAACTTTGCACACATCAGACATGTGTGAATTATTAGTATTTGCACTGAATACGGGCAAGGCTCTACACTGCCCCTTAAAATTAACCCAAACTGTACATAAACATTTGCGATTTGGGAGTCAAATAGAACCTCCAAGACAAGAATGAATGTTTATTGGTGCTTGGTCCTAAAACTAACAGGAAGTCAACAATTTTGGGTCAAAGGGTTATTTTTGACATTTCACACATCAAACTTTGACAAACTCCTAGAGATTCTGAGGCATTGGGTTCAAATTTTGGGAGTTTGCACATGACTCAACTCAATAGGCCTGTTTCCACTAGTGGAACAGGTAATTGTACTTGACCATCACAGTATGCACCTGTCTCCATTTTACTGGATTAGCCCATAAGTACCACGTTTGCACCTCAATGGGAAACTATAGATGTTGCTAAACAAGGGGTATTTATAAAATTGGAAGAGTTGATGGTAAAACAGTTGTAACAATATAGCAAACAGAAACGTGAAATCCATCCTTGCTTCTTCATCTCTTGTTATTCTTTGCCACTGTGGGCATCTTTTGGCACTGATCAGTGACCTCACTAACTGCAAAAACGAAATATTGACGTCTCAGCAAATACTTTAAAGGGTCAACGTTGTATCAAAAGACAGCCAGTTATTATGAAACTCAGTACTCACATGCAGTGTTTCAACAACAATAAGAAAGTCTCATGGGGCCATGGTTCAAACCCTAAAGGAAGCCTTCCATGTTAGCACAAATCTGCCATTTTGTTTCTTTTGTACATGTAGTTAAGAAAACCCTTCTAAGAGCTTTTGACTACAGACTACAAAATGAGTCAGCATAGTCTTCTGATGTTGGATATATGAAGTAATCAAAGCATTTTGATGCACCATATGGGCCTGGCCAATCCTCAAAATCAGACGTTTAGCCATACATGATGAAGGTGTAAAAACTTCTATAAACAATGTCAGACATTCTGTGTGTCATCACACACCAGCACCCAACACTTTTACCTGCTAATTTGCTGACATCACGTTAGCTTCAACTGCCTATAACAGGAAAACACTTGTTACACTGGTGGATGTCCACCTTTACAGACTGGTCAAATAGGGTTCACACTGTCTGATGATAGAAAAAGGGAATATGGAATCTTACTCTGTAACTGTAAAATGAAAACCCTGAGCATTTCCCTTTACATCATTGTCAATGTTTTTTGTTGTTTTTTAAAATCACAGACATCAACACATGCAACAAATATTTGAAGAAGTTACGGCAACACAACATTTCCCGTTTTGATTATTAGCTTGGGTGAACGCCCGCAGAGACAATGATCCAACATAAAGACTAAAGAGTCAAGATGACCTTTCAGAAGTTTAATTATGCACACCGCAATCCACAACACCCCCATTCACAGCCTTCATGAGTGATTGAAGCAGACAGTTTTGAATAACCTCAGAGAATACTTCAATAATTGGACTAAACCATTTTGCATGGTACACTCAGCAATCTAGATAATGCACAAAAAGAAAAAAAGACACCCAAATAGTTATAAAATGACTTGCATTTTTATATGTATATTATATATAATATTATATATTATAGTTATTTCTAACTATCACATTACAGTTAAAATAATAGTCAACAACTAGATCAGCAAGCATTCATCAACGGATTCAAAGCCCAACCCAACACGTCTATGAATAAAAAATAAAAAACAGGCGCTAAATTCATCTTCTTTAATCATGACATATTAAATAGGTTCCTGTCCTTCTGTGTACTTCTCGTTTCATCATTTCTGTCACTTTTTCATCAGTGACAATCAGACTTATATTTACTCAGTTACATTTAATCAAGAAACTTTTTGAAAACAAAAAAAAACTTTTAGAGTAGTTTTACCAGGCTATATGTTTTACTTTTACTTGAGTAATATTTTTATGAAGTCTCACTGCTTATACTTTTTTTTGCGCGACTGACTTTCATATACAGGTTATGTTGAAGTGAGACCTCTTCATCAGTTTCACATTATTTTTTTATCTGATGAGGCTGCTGTGCCGTTTTAGAGGTCACGTGGGGTTACCTTTGATTATTTGGTTAAATGCACCTGCGCGATCAGACACACCTGCTTTCATTTGTGTTTCTGCCATAATTTAATCTCATCATAAGATCGTTGACTTCCTCAGTTCCCTTGTATGTTGTCAGTCTTGTGTGTTGCTGCACCATTAAAGACTTAGAGAATAAACACATAGACACACACATAAACACAAAGCAACGGACTGGGCTGACTACGGAGCGTTGGCCGGGATTTTGGGTGTCTAAACACACATACAAACAGGGAGAGAGCAAGAGAGGCTGAGGGGAGTCAAGATGGAACAATAAAATGGCATACTAATTTTATTTACTCACCCACGATAAAAAAAAAAATAGTTCTGAATAAACAACAGCTGAGCAGAAGCCCTTTTCAACTGCTGCGGAGAAATGTGCGTCTGGTGTGAACAGAGGGGCAGTGAATAGCGCTAGATTTTTGTAAGCTTGCCACTTTGCAGCACTTCCGCAGCCGGTGTGAACTCGTCGTAATATTCATATAATCTCAAAGACAAATAGCATTTAGATGAATTGTTTGTTTACCTGATTTATGTGTTGGCCCAGTCATGATGCCAACTGCTAGCAATACCATTTCCCCTCTTCTTTCTGTCAAAAATCCCCTGATGTCCGTTTTCTGTTGTGCCTGCTTGAAATAACACTAGAGTTTAAAATTAACACCAGGCTGTCAGCCAATAAAATGCAGAGGATCCCCTTTTTCTGTACAACTCCTCTCTGATTGGTCATAACATTGTGCCTCTCTTGCATTCACCGATGCCAGGAATTACTAAACTACTTTCTTTATTAACATCATAGTAGCTCAATTAATTGAAACGTATTCCTTCTGGGATCACAAAAAAAAAAAATAAGGGCCTTGATGAGGAATATTCGGCCCTAGAGCCGGTAATGACCAGGCCAGGTGATACCGCTGTGTTGAACCTACTATTCTAGGTTAAACATGAGACTTCTAGCAATCAGGCAAAAATGATTCCAGTGCAAGAAGAGCAAGTGGCCATGAAAGTGATCGAAGTAAAATATTTGATGAACCTTTATTTTACATGACAATTCGATTCAAATCATTGCTGGCCCACGTATTGCCCATTCAGAGTCGTATTATGCTGTGCCTAACTTCCTGCTGTGTGTTACCTCAACAAACATGTTTCTTTACAAGGGACATGGTGCTAGCAAAAAACTCTTTGTATTAGAAATATACCTTAATGTTTCAATTGATACAAATATATGACTCTTTTATACTTTAAAAAACTGTTGGTTTTTCAACAACAGATAAGGTTGCACCATGCCTAGCCAGCACCATGAACAATTGAGGAGAGAAAATGCTGTCACTGATGGGGATTCAAAGGGAAACTTCTAAAGAGATTGAACCCTTGATCTAACATCTTAAAGCAACACAAAGAATGTGTGAACCTTTAGAATGTTATGTTTCTGACTCGTTTTGATGGCACACACTCTTCTAGACACATTTCCTGAAATTAAACACCACTGAAGCAGACGCTTTGTGTTTATTTCTGTCCAGTCAAAAACTGTATGCTGTATAGAACCAACCAAGCATGACAACATCTACATAACCACAAAAATATTAATGTAGGTTATTCAGTTTAAGGAACTCAGATAAAAGTAACAATAAGTTAACAGGAAAAAAGACATGTTATAGATGCTATAGCGGAGTTGTTAAAGATCAGATTTGACAAGAACTGGTTTAGGTTTAGCTTGGGCAGATTAGAACCAAATCATTCCTGATTGGAGGTAGGGACATGATCCAGAGAGTGTATATTGTGGAATACCAAACTACAGCTGTATGTTAAACAGTGGTGGGCCATCAGGGCCTGTAATACCTTATTTGCAGCTCTAAATATATTCAAAAAGTACATTTATTTTTTGTAAATATATTAAAAAAAAATATTCTTCCTGGTCTTTTCTCCTTATTTTAAATTATATCCAGTTGGTTCCATTGTTATATCATGGTAGAGTTTTATCCATGTATATTTCAGCTAGATTGTGTCGTCAGATTATATGAAATCTTTCTAGGCCTTCTGAACCCACAGAGCATGCTCCTGTGCATTGCAAGTAAACGAACGAGGTCATGTGCTGCCATCCTCCATGTCCTGTAATCAACTTTTTCTTTAATATATAAAGTACTCTTACATCAGTTCGTTTTGTGTCTCTTCTCTGGCTTCTCAGACCCCCAGACGGCCGTGGCAGATGACCGCTCATATTGAGCCAGGTTCTGCTTGAGGTTTCTTCCTGTTAAAGGGCATTTTTTCTTCTCCACTGTCGCTACATGCTTGGTCAGTATGAGGAATTGCTATGGTTGGAGTCTGCATTGAGTCATCAGCGTGAGGTTGTGCCCTGAACATGCAATCTGCTGGGATTCCTTACATAGAAAACTTTAACTGAGTGGAATGATTGTATAATTGTATTCAAATGACTTTTCTTGTAAAGTGCCTTGATCTGTTATGTATCCTTTCTATATTAATAAACTGAACTGACTTGAACACAGTTAGTTGAAGTAGCCAATTAGCTCTAGTAGATAATCTTGAAAGCATTTTGCTGAAGTTAGTATGCAGACTGGGAAAGTCTTTTGTCCCCCGTGCCATAAGACTACACAACTCTGGCCTTGCTGTTGCTTCAGTTATGCCATGTTAACTTTTTTTTAATGCATTTTAGATTTTTTATGCATTTTAGATTTTTTTTGAATGGATTTAGTAATTTTTTGTGTCGTCTGAATGTGAGCATCAGACCACAATTCAATTTCCTTTGGTATTATTAAAGTTTATCTATCTATCTATCTATCTATGGCCATGTCCACACGTAGCCGGGTTTTTTTTTTAAACGAAGATTTTCCTCTGCTCCTTGAAAAAAAAAATCTCCATCCACACGTAACCGGATAAATGCGTTTTTCAGCACATTCAAAAGCCGTGGCAAACCTGTAGGGCGCAGTAGTTCTCCCCAGTCCTATCCGCCAAGAGAAACTTTATATCCTCTATCTTCAGCACGCAGCAGTTATACAGCTTATAAAAGCAAACAAACAAGACGCGCTTTAACAATGGATGATACCAACACAGCGCTGAGGAAATAAATGCTGTTTTCGAGAGTAAACACAGGTCGCACATGTGGTGTTGGAGCATTTTTTGTTGCGGATAGTGGCGTTACGGCTCTTAAAACTCCGTTTTCAACCGTCCAGACGCAGGTACTGGCCGGAGTTTTTAAAAAGCTTTGTTTTTGGGGCCGAAAACCTCCGGCTACGTGTGGATAACAGGCCAAACCGTAGAAAAATATATCCGTTTTGTGAGATACCCGGCTACGTGTGGACAGCGCCTTAGTGTCCTCTGAGATGTCATCTCAAGGCACTTTACAAAAAAATTTTTTTCAATACAATTATACAAACATTCCAATCAGTTAAAAGTTTTCTATTTAAGGAATCCCAGCAGACTGCATTGGGCCATTAAGATTGTACCCAGAATAAGCAGACTACAAGTTCATCAAAGTTTCCTGCCAAACCTGTTTTGTTTGCTAATTTTAATACTGTATGCTTGAATCTGCAACGATTGTTAGTATGACTCTGTGTTAGGAGTACATTACTACGTGCTGGTGTGTGGGTGTGCTTCTGTTCTGCTTACTTCTCCTATCAGGGTGTGATTAGCGGGCCCTGCACCAGCTGTCTCTAATCAGCCTCATCAGAGCTCCAGCTCAAAAAGGGAGCGGCTCCTGGCGGCTGATGCCAGATGGTTCTTGCTCCTACATGTGGTACAAAGCCAGAACACAGGGGAGGTAACATTGCCTCGCCTCCATTCATTTTCAATGGGACATGTGAAAATCGTGCATGTGAAATTTTGCACACGCAGACCCAGAAATTTGAGAAAAATTCTACTTTTCATCACTGTCACTCAGAGAAAGACCAATCAGCGTAGGTTTCTTTGACTGACCAATGAACTGGCAGTCATTTCCCGAGGGCTTGGAGGAAAAGTTAATATGTACACAGTGTTGGGGAGAATACTTTGTAAATGTATTTAGTTACAGAATACTGAATACCTGCTTTAAAATGTATTTTGTAACGTATTCTGTTACTTTGCTGAATCCTGGTATTGTAATCTAAATACTTGGAATACTTCCCCTTAAAAACAGCATTCAAGTCTATTAAATGTCACAAAATGCACTGGTAGCTACTCCTGCAGGAAAACAGGGGGCATTTATTAATTATGTTAAACATTATTAATACTAAACAGTACTGACTAAATTAATTAAATAAAATATTTAATTATTTTGGCACAGCACTTTGACACGAAACAAACAAACAGTTTTTTAGCAGTAATATCTCTTTACATTTTGTTAGATTTTATATTTAGTCATTTGAAATGAAGTGTAGCTGTTTATAAGCCACAGCCAATTAGAATATTTGTGACTTTCTGTTATAAAAATGCAAAGAATGGTAAACTGACATTCATTGCATTCCAAATACAAAGCTATCCTTGTAGCCATAATTTCTGGGAAACGCATCACAACATATAATCAAGCTAACGTCATGTCAGATACAGAAACACTTTAAATGTGAGAAATGACCTAACTTAACACAATAAAGGCCCTGTTTAATAATGGACAACAACAAAAAAACAGTGGTAGAGGATTTTGTTTTGTTTTTGTACATTGTTGCAGTGACTTTTAATTTTTTTTGTGACTTTCACATACCCTTTAGGCTGGGCAGCGACATTGTTGATGTGCAGCGCTGTAGTTTCTTGAGATCCACCAGCAAAGGTTTACACAAAAATGTCCTAATTTTCCCACCTGGATCATCACTAACCTTATATTAAATATTTAAAATATTTTAGGTGGTAATACGAATATCCCGCTTCATTCATTGATACTGATTTCCAGCGTCTCCAGCAATCACTGCAGTTTGCCTGCATACCACCAGAAGCATAAGCGGTGCGACTCTGACTAGTGTTGCCAGATTTGAGTCTGGTATGGGTCTGAATCAATACCTGGCAACTCACATTGATGCAATAGGATCTCTATGGTTTCGGCGGCATGTTGTTTAGGGGCAATATGGAATAGTCTACACAACGCGGAGACACACATTTCCCAAAATGTATATATTGATGTTTGAGGTGGAAAGTGGAAAACACACAAGTATTCCAATGGTATTACGAAAGTAACTGTATTTCGAATACCATGTTTAAAAATAGTAACTAACAGAATACAGTTACTCTTAATTAGTATACTAAATATTTACCGCCGGTACATGTATTCTGTTACTACCCAACACTGTATATAAACATTTGCGGAATTTCCATTCTATAGTAGGGATGTACCGATACTGGTATTGGGTATCGGCCCCAACTGCTGTCTAATGCACTCATATCAGTTAAAGTTAACCGATACCATGAACCGATACTTTATATGGGGAAACTTTGCAATAAATTCACAAAAAACTAACATTTTTAATTTTATTTTTTGATTGACTATAAAATTACAATTTTTTATTTTAATTTTATAGTCATTTTTATTAACATTTAAACATTTTTATCTAATTCACCATAAAATGTTGTTACAAACAGAGAATGAAAATAAAACTTGCCTTCCAGTTCATTGCATTTTTTTGTGTTGAAGTATCGGCATTGGTACTCGGTATCTACCAGTACTCTGATCTAAGTATCCGTATCGTATCGGTTTGAAAAAAGTGGTATCATTGCATTCTTATTCTATAGAAAACTCAGAATTAAGGTTTCAATTAACTTTAGCTAAATCTTGGTAAACTTCATATCTTCCATTTTTTCACCCTAAAGTGCTCTGATACCTCTAAATTCCCCCCAGTCTGACAGCCGACCAAAACCATGGTTGACTCGCCTTTCGACCTGGAACAGACTGCATCGCTGACTTGTTTTACTGGCCGCTGCTGCCTCCCATGTGTCTGATATTTAAAGCGGCTGCAATGAGTTTCGTGGATTATGGTGTTTTGTCGCCTCCTGTGTGTCAAGCCAATTTAGTCTGCTCTCAGTAGCACGAACCTTCCAAGTGGTAAGTCTGAATTTACCTCCTTTTTTTCCTGCAGATCCACTCCTGTAACTCATGTCTCCGCTGTCCAGGACTCTTACACAGTCGGTTCTTATCGCCTTTATTCCTGAAAGCCACCAACTAAATTCTAGGCCGGATTAGCTCTTTTGGTATCCCTCCTGTTCAGCCTTCTTGCCGCTCCACACAGACAACAGTTTTCATCTCCGAACGGTCCTCCGCAGCCACCTGCCTGTCCACCCTCCAACACTTCAACCTGCAAGAACAGATAAAGGATCAGAATTATCTATCTAGGATCCAACAATACAAGACACTGGACCAGAACCTCAACAGCCACTCATCCTCCACCAGACTCAGTACTCAGAATACAATTTACCTCCTCCAGGTAATCATCCACCCGACGACCAAGTAGGGGCGCTCCATCTAAGTACACGATACAAATCTAAAAAACAAACTGCAAACGACGACTAACCAATTACCTGTTTCCCTCCTGACCCCTTTTTAGTCTCTTATTCCTGTTACTCCAGTTCAAGTAAATATTTTAAAACCAATCTAAAATCAGGGAACAACTTCAACCAGCGTTAAAGTCACTCTGCCAAACATGACACTCAGATTTTATGTCACAGTTCATAGGCCTTCTAAAAAGAGCACACTTTTTATTCCAGAATTCTCAGAGTTATCAATTCTTCACAACTCTTGTGAAAGGCTGATTTGAATATATATGTGGATAACCTTTCACATCCTTTATCAACAGATAAAAAAAAAAAAAAAATCTGAATTATGGATTTTAGTCAACGTGTCATGCAGCTGACTCAATAGAGTACACACCCTGGACATGGTCATCAGGTATTGCCTGTCTATCAGTGTGTCCTCTGTTGTTAACTTGGCTGTCTCTGACCACTACTGTGTGTTTTTAGGTGTCTCAATCCGTCTTGGACCGTCTGATCTGTCTGAACTGCTTTTACCGTCTGAACCTTTAGGGTCCCTGTGCTCCTCTAGCAGCCGTCATCCCCAGCTTGTCATCCCTAAAGCCAGGACACACGCTCGTGACAAGGCCTCTTTCAATTATTATGGCCCTCACCTCTGGAACAGGCTTACAGAGGACCTCAGGCCAGGAGATATTGGTCATGTTTTTAAGAGCAGGGACAGGACTCACCTTTTTAGCCTAGCTTTTAACTGATTATTTATTACGGTCTCCTTAATTTCTCTCCATCTTTTACTTCGTAAATTTTATCAATGATTTACTATTTAATCTCATATTTATCCTCTGTTTGTTTTTAGATTTGAACCTGTTATTTTATTCTTCCCTCCAATGTTTCCTCCATGTGAGCCCAGATGCTCTCCATGTACCGTCTGCGTGGAGGAGAGGGTTTCGGCCTTGCGCCCTGGGTTGGTGCTTCAGCTGCTGCTGGTGCAGCTTGTTCCTTGATGGCGTTTCCTGACCTGGGTCGTTTGTACTCGGCCCAACATCATTTTTATTGCTGCGCTTTCGTGTGTGTATGCATGAGGTTTGGTTTGGGAGAGGTATAACTGTGATCATCCTTTTTAATTATGTGGTGGAGAGGTGGGAATGTGTTCTATGTGTGGTAATTTCAATTCTGTAAAGCACTTTCTGTTGCAGTTTCTGTATGAAAAGCTCTATAAAGTTTGATTTGATACTCTAATTTTACTTCTGACAAGGAGGTTATGTATGTTTGTCATCAACATAATTCAAAAAGTTGTTGGTTGATTTAAATAACATTTTCAGGAAATGTCTACAGTTGGATCAGAAACTTTAATAAAACATGAATTTGGGGTTGATCAGAAACCACCATTACTGAAAAAGGGAATTTTCGTGAATAACCACTGAACTAATATATTAATTCGAATCCTGCTGCTAATGTAACATTTTCATGGTCAATAAATCAATTGACTGGGGGGTTGGTACTGAACTGGTCTGCACTCTGCTAGTTTTACTTAGAATCTATAAAAAATTATTTGAAAAAATAATTGAAGTCAAACCTTTTGGGGTTGCTAGAGTTGAATAAAGATATTGATTAAAATGACAACAATTTAAATGATCTAGGTTTGCCTTGGTTGCTGGAAGTTTTCCAAAATCAGGAAGCGCTTCTGTGAGACTTACCGGTGTCCAGGAAAGACAATTTTCCCCATTTAAGTTGTAACCGATCTATGGAATTGAAGGGTGTTTGAAGGTCACTAGTGGGAGTAATGAAGATCTTCAGCTCTGTCACCTCGCTGCATGTCTTGCCTTGATAATGAGCAAAGCTCTTTCTTGTCACGTAAGGTCAGTGCACCAAGGTGATACCAGGGGCCATAGAGACGAGTCTAGACTAATAATCAGGTCACAATTCAACCAGTGCAATCAGACCATGAGAACAACCCCAGGGATTTCTTTAAGACATCTGTTTTCATGTCAGCACATGTCCAGTGTGTCGTAATGAATCCCCCATACATGTAAGAACAGTTGCTCTAGACAGATGCTGCTGGTCAAACAATTGTTCACCTTTTTTATATTCATTCTTTATTATTTCACTAAACAGACCAGGAGAAACATTTTATATCACAAAATGTTTCCAGCTCTGTAAATGTTTCTTTCGAGCTTTAGTAGTTAAATAAAACTATAGTTCTGTCAGAAAGTAGCAGGATATTTTCACTGAATATGTATTTCAAAAATACATAAACTCAGACAAAAAAATACTTACAATTCAACTCAGTTTATTTATATAGCACAAATTCACATCACATCATCTCCAGACACTTTCCAAGTCATTTAAGTTGAATCATCCATACATTCTAATCAGTTTAATGTTTTCCATCTAAGGAAACCCAGCAGTCATTAAATCATTGAGTGATTGTATCGAATCATTGACTTTCAGCATTCACTCCTCCTGGAGAAACATGTAGCGACGGTAGACAGTCGCCTGCCTTGTGTTGTTGACTTCCCAGCAACCCCTCATACTGAAGCAAAAGAGAACTGGAAAAACTCCCCTTTAACAGGAAGAAACTTCCAGAAGAACCTAGCTCAGTACGAGCGCTCATCTGCCCAGCTGACTAGGGGTTTAAAGGGGAAGTACCGTTTTTGCAACCTGGACTTTATTTTTAGCATGCAATACATTCATTTACTCAGCCTGCCAACTTTGGAGTGACTTGAAGTCCTTCAGGAGATATTTAGATCCATTTTCATGCAGCATTTTAACACAACACATACAGTGAAACTTTGGATGAACTAATTACTTTTTACTTACTCCCGCATTTTGATGGTACAGATTCTGGATTTAAATACCTAAGAATAATAAAAACTTCAAAACAAAGCCAGTACTGTAAGGTCTGTAAAGGTTGGTAAAGTCACTCTGCTCAAAGTGGTTTGAACAAATAACTGACGCAGCAATGTATTTTGCTTGTGGTCTTCCAAAAACAAATTCCAAGCATTACTGATTCAGCTGCTCATCTGTGGGTAAAAAAAAGTGCGGTGATGTGCCATCTCCACAAATAGCGAACATGTTCTGCCCTGTCATGGATTTGCTAATTCTTAGCTTCTAGTAACTGCAACGGTGCAATCCCAAGCCAAGCCAGGCAGGTGAGGGCATGAATATTTATTTTAACAGTGACGTACAAGTCACTGGATTTTTCTGACCCACTAATTGTTTCATCATTTTCTTTATGCAGCTAATGCAGGGAATGGAGTTGGAGAAAATACTCATATGTGGCATGATTATACAACTCAGAGTGACCGATTACACACACACACAAAAAAAAAATCTGTTTCATGACTTTTAGTGAAGGGGACTTAAAATACTCTTCGTGATGTGCATATTATCTTTAATGGTTTTTTTTTATTTTGCAGTTATACCATCGTTTGATGCATGACTAAAGAGGGCTGGTGTGAATACACCTTTAAAGTTGCACTAATACTGCTTTCTTTATTGTGTGGTATGTTCATAGAATAAAACTTAAATGGGAATCAGACAGGCGAAACAAAAGCAAAAATAGGCAGCCTCACAGGGGAAGAACAATGTACTCTGACGAAGGAACCAGTTTGGTTAACAAAAACCAGTGTGTATAAATACTGAAGAGGAGTTGAGAATGTCAAGGGAACAAAAAGAACTAATCAAGGGTAAATACTAGAGAACAACCAATTAATTAGTAGGCTGAAAGTAGTAATTATCAATTAGTTACTATTGACCTCAACACTATTGGCCCAACATTAGTAAAATGCGGACCCAGAAACACAAGCGACAACTGCAAGGCTGTACAGTGCGATATATACACGTGGGTCTGGCAAAACAGTCTGTGCAATAAACTATTTTTCATATGCAGCACTTGGGCTACAGCTTTGCAAGTTGCTTATTTTATTTTATTTTTTTCATTATTGCAAAGGTCAGTAGAACTGTGCACATTTCGGCTGTCAGAAAGGACTGCTCCAAGCCACATCGCAAGCTCTATATGTGTCACACTCACACTGAACCATCCAAGGTTTCAGTGGACCAAACAGCACCGCATTTCATTCTAGCAGGATGTGAAAAAAGCCAAGACACAGGTACAAAAGAAATCTGCAAGTATATAAGATAAATCTTTCTTTTATAGTGAAGCCATCTACAAGAAGGGACAGAGCAGACTGTACTTTTTGAGGAAGCTGAGGTCCTTCAAGTTTTGCAGCAAGATGCTGCAAATCTTCTACAAGTCTGTGGTGGAGAGTGTCATCTCTTCGTCCATCATCTGTTGGGGTAGCAGCATCAGAGCCAGGGACTGAAAACGGCTCAATAACCTGATAAAAAATGCTGGTTCTGTTCTGGGGATGACTGTGGAACAACTGGAGATAATGATGCAAAGAAGGAGGGGTTTTGTTCATGTAAAGTAAAAATTGTGAGATCAGGATGCAGCGGTCAACAGCATCAAACCAGGCAGTCAGGTCAGAAGCAGTAGAATAGCGGAGTCTCCAGAGTTAGTGGCCAGTAACAAATCATTAAAACCTTTTTAAAAGTGCAGTTTATGTTTTACAGAGAGCTATAAAACCTGACTGATCCCTCTCAAGAACATAATGTTCAGTTCAGATTGTAACTGAACGGAAATGATTTTTTCTAAAACTGTAGTGCTCCCTCTCCTTGTCAGAAACAAGCCGCAAACATGGAAAATGATCACTGAGAATCCAGGTTTTAAGGCCATGTCCATACGTAGCCATAAAAAAAAAAAAAGATTTTCCTCTGCTCCTTTAGAAAAAAAAATCTCCATCCAAACATAATCGGATAAATGTTAAATATTTTACTTTAAATATGCTCTACTTTTTTTTTAAGTATTAAAAAACAAACAAAATCTATTATTTCTAATGATTTTGTCTTAACATATCTCAGCAATGTATTTTTTTTCAGAACTAGAAATTTTGCTTAGGTTTTGGAATTCCAGTTGCAATTTGATATCTTGTAAATTTTGTACGAATTCCCTTCTCGCAACAGAATACTTCAGGCAAAATAATAAAACATGTTTCACAGTCTCTTCTTGAAGATCCAAAGACTCACTTTATAGAGATTTCGTGTTGATGCTACAAGTCTTCTGTCTTTGCTATAAAACCAGCAACTTATGCAGCACAAGTATTATAAGATAAAAAAGTTCATCAGAATAACTTTATTTGTCTTCAGGGGACAATTCCAGACACAATGTTTAAAATGTGTCAAACTCAGTGTTGGGCAAGTTACAAAGAAACTGTAATATATTTCACATTACTAGTTACAATTTCAAAAATGTAATATGTTTGCATTACATATTACTGTCTTAAAAATGTAACTGAGTTACACTACTTTAAGTTACTTTTGGCAAAACATCTTAAATATCTAACACGACTTCTAACCACTGTAATTTCAATGTACATTTTACACAAGTGTCACACCACAAATACTGTATTTTAAACACGATTTTATTCAAATTAAGTCTCTAGTTTCTTTGCATGCCTTCTATTTCATGGTAATGTTTGTTAACTCTAATCGAAAGAAGGTGCTGAAAGTACTCATCACAAAGATGGTTGACAAAGATTAGATGTCTGAAGTCTTACAGCAGATGGTTAGGAAAACAGTGTGAATAATGTTTAAATGTACAGTCGGATCCTCTCCTCAGCCGTCCTGATTCTCTGATGTTTTAGTTATGAGCAACAGGAAGTGGATCTTGTTCTACCGTATCCAACTTGATTTGGTCTGTTTCATTAGTTGGCCAGAAATTTTTTTTTAAACCCATTTGTAACTTGAGTTACTGACATTGTAACTAGTAATATATTGCTGTATACTTTGTAAGTAATGCATTACATTACTCAGTTACTGAAAAAAGTAATATATACCTGTAACTAATTACTTTTGTAATGCATTACTCCCAACACTGATCAAACTACTATACATATTCTATATACTTATTTAGATATTTACTATTTAGTTATAAAAATATATATATTTTTGAACAGTTCTGAAAACGTTTTAATATTTACTTTCTAATCCGGTGTGTTTCTTAGCCAACTTGCTTATTTATAGTATAACTTTCGGCCAAGTAATCAACTAGCTGCTAAGAACTATCATAACATTCTGTGGCTGAATGCTGGGTGCTTGGTTGGGTTGTGGTGTTTCTCCTCTACCTTTCCTGCAGAGTGAGACGGATGGCTGTGGCTCCAGGTGCAAGCAATCAGCACTTAGTGCTTCTGCTCTTAAGGGAATTGGTTCCTAGAGGCTGGCGCCAGGACGGAATGACGGCATCTGGAGGAAGAGAGCGTAGACATTTGTCTGTTGATTGTGAGCTTCAGGCGGTTGGCAGGCCACCTTAACCAGCTGATAGGCCCCGGGGCAGAGAGGCTCAGTAGGCCCATCCAGCCCGACCCTGATCCCCTGCGGCCCTTATTTATGTATGTGTTATATATAAACCTCCTATATGTGTGTATAGATAGAGTATCGATCGATCGATCGATCGATAGTATATCTATCTGATATTTATCAGTTTGGTTTTCATAGTCACCACAGTACAGAGACAGCCCTCGTCAAAGTTCTCAATGACATCCGTACAAATACTGACCGTGGTCAAACCACAGTACTGGTACAATTGGACCTCAACACTTGACTGGTTCAAATCATACTTCAAGAACAGGAATTTCCTTGTTTGTATTAGCCAATTGTCATCACAAAACGCAGAAATCACATGCGGGGACCCCAGGGCTCTATCCTAGGGCCCCTCTTATTTAGCATTTACATGCTCCCATTAAACCAGATTATAACAACAAATAACTATAACAACTATCACAACTATGCTGATGACACTCAACATTATATCTCAATGTCACCAGGTGATGTTGAACCCATCCAAATCCTTAATAAAAGCATTGAGCAAATTAACAGCTGGATGTCCCATAATTTCCTCCAACTGGACAAAACAAAACTGAAGTACTTATCTTCAGACCCAAAAAAGATTGATTAAATATCCATACACAACTTCAGTTGGTCCAACGAGAAACCACCAACCAGGTCAGAAATCTAGGTGTAATAATGGATTCAGACCTGAACCTCCAGGGTCACATAAAGGCAATAACAAGGTCAGCTTTCTATCACCTGAGGAACATTTCTAGGATTAAAGGACTGATGACACAAGGAGACCTAGAAAAACTCATCTTACATTTATCTTTAGATGCCTTGATTACTGTAACAGTATCCTCACAGGTCTACCTAAGAAACCAATCAGACAGCTGCAGCTGATCCAGAACGCTGCTGCTCGTGTTCTCACTAGAACTAGGAAAGTAGAACACATCACTCCAGTTCTAAAGTTCTTACACTGGCTCTCTGTAGCTCAGAGAATAAACTTCAAAGTGTTTTTATTAGTTTGTAAATCATTGAATGGGTTAGCACCAGAGTACATTACAGATCTGTTATCGCGGTACAAACCATCCAGATCACTCAGGTCCTCCAGCTCTAATCTAGTAATCGTCCCTAGAACCAGAACCAAGAAGCAACTTTTAGTTTCTATCCTCCCCAAATCTGAAACAAACTGCCGGACGAATGCAAAACTGCAGAGACACTGAACTCTTTTAAATCTAACATAAAAACGTCCCTATTTAGACATGCTTATGAGTAAATGTTTTTATTCAAAATTGTTGTTTTTAATCAAATACGATGTTTGTTTATGCTTACATTTCTATAATCATGTAAAGCACCTTGAATTGCCTTGTGTTGAAAGTGTGCTATACAAACAAAATTGCCTTGCTTATTTATCTATCATAGATAAATATATATGCAGAAAATTGAAAATATATTATCAAAGCCAACATATCTATTTTATTTGTTTATTGAACACCATAAAACATATAACAAAGTAGTGAATACCACCAACACCTTTTTACATAAACATCAAACAGTGATGACAGCAGAAACAAAGAACAGCAGTTAACAAGTCAGTGCAAGGACCAGGGTTATAATAGTTTAAATTTTTTTTATTAGTTTAAGTTTTTATTTAGTTTTTACTTAAGATTTTAAATTCAAATTTTAGTTTTAAATAGTTTTTACCATTTCTTAGGTAGTTTAGTATTTGTTTTTGAAAATGCTTAGTTTCAGTTTAGTTTTTCTTAGTTTTAGTTTTAGTCTTTTGTTTAAACAAGTTGTATAACCGGGCAAGACCCAAAAAAGAAAAGAAAAGAAATTTATAACAAAATCTCAGAAAATTATTATGCTTTTTTTAAAATGTATTGACATGGGCCAGATTAACAACCTAACAAATTAGGCAAGTATAAAATATGTATGGCAGAATAACGTTCAAAGTTCTGTAAACACAATAACACCTGTACATTAGAAATCTCAACAATTAATGCAAGTTCTACAATTCTATAAAAACACTGACACTGAGTAGCGACAAAACAAAAGCCAAGCCATCATGAGTATTATGATGCTTTGATCAGTTTGCACATTTGCGCTTTCTCTCAACCTTTTCTGACACGACGCTAGGCGGACCACAGCAACACAGACGATTTGACTGACATGTTGGGATAATGCAGCACAGCCAGTAAAAACCAGCAACGACCAGAAACTAGAGAAGGATTATTTGTCTATTAACACAGCAGATACACACACACAACCTACAGCTCCGGTGTAACACCGGCTCCCATTGCTATTGTTTACAATTTTGCAGTCGCAGTGTTAGTTATCATTTTAGCTTATCTGCTAGCCATAGCTCACCTGTTCTATAGTTTTTGCTGCAGACTGTTTAATCACCGTTTCAGTCACTTCTGCTGATAGTTTGTAATCCAAAAATGTGTTTTATTTGCCTTGAAAGTGTCCAAGTCGATGGGATTGTATCCAACTTTCCCGTTCTGTGGTTTTTATCAAAGCGATTTGTGCAACCAAAAAGACACAACACAGATGATCGCATCTGTTTCTGGTTACAGCAAGCAGAAGGCAGGGAGCGACATAGAAATAATTCTTCTAGATATGAGACACATTATGAAACGAAAACTAAGCACATTTTTCCAATAAATTTAGTTTGTTTTAGTTAGTTTTGTGAACATTCCTTTCGTTTTGTTTCAAAATTATTATTATTTTTTAAATTAACGAATATGTGTTTTACTTCTAGTTTACGTTATTTTGTTCTTTTTCGTTAACGATAACCCTGGCAAGGACCTTCTCTTGAAATAACAGAGTTTAGGTTATGCATCACACACACACACTCCTCCTCCAGCGCTCCTATTTGCTGCGCCTCCTCACCTGCGGTTCCCTACTGCACAGTCTCCTCTAAGCTTGCAGGTGCTGCATCCTCCTCTCTGCCCGGTGTGTCCGTGAGCAAGCTATGTCCATCTTCTTTAGCTGACTTAAAGAACTCTGTCAGCTTAGGAATTTTACTTTCTTATTTCTTAGTCTCAAAGCTTGTTCTCACAAATCGCTTTCCTTTTCTGAGCACCGCTCTCAAATTTCTTCCCCGACATTTTTCCACGTTTCTTTACATCTAGATGTAATTTGGATCAATCAGCAGCATTAAATTAGCATATAAGATGATTGACAGAAAACCTGACAAGTAATAAAATAATTTTTTTTTTTGTTTGTTTTTTTACCTGAAATGATAGGCCCCCTGAGTGTCATAGGCCCCTGGGCACCGCCCCGGTTGGCCCGTGCATTAAGGCGGCTTTGGCGGTTGGCAACCACTGAACTGTGAATGGTCAGGGATGGGAGAGTGATGGATCAGAAAGTGAGGATGAGGAAATGGATGTTAGACGCAGGAATTTGGAAGAGTGGAAAGTAGTAGTAAATGAAAAAAGGAAAACTAAAGATGGAGACGATTCAGAAAATGTTGACATTAATAAGGGAAATACAAATTATGAAAAGGAATGAAGATAAGTTCAAAGTTTATCAAACTGTTGCAAGAGGGAAATACTTTTAACTAGTGGAGTCCAATCAAACTAACTAAGACTCTACATAAAGAAATTTGGGAGGTAAGATGCGCTAAAAATAAGAGGAATGGTTCTTTACTGGTAATATGTAAAAATGAGGAACAACAACAGAAAGCAGTAAAGTGTTCAATGGTGTATGGCAAAAGGTTTGTTAAAGGTGTAATCTCAGGCATTCCTCTAAGCCAGTCAGTGGATTCACTGAAAGAAGGAATAAACAATGTTAAAGTAAAGAAAACGACTTAAACCCAGAAGGAATGTAAATATATGTGATAGTCTATCAATAATTCTAATTTTTGAGGAAGATAATCTCCCAGATAAAGTGTTTATTGGTTACATGAGTTATGATGTCAAGGTTTACATTCCGCCACCTCTGCCGTGTTTTAAATGTCAAAGATATGAGCATGTAGCCGCGATATGCAAGGGTAAACAAAGATTTAGCAAATGTAGTGGTGAGCATGAATATGGAAAGTGTGAAGAGGGTAAAAATAAAATGTTGTAATAGTGGAAAATAACAATGCAGCATATGGTGGATGTGAGGCTAACACAAAGGAGGAGGTACAGCAAATTAAAGTGGTCCAAGGTGTTTCCTTTGCAGAGGCAACTAAGGAAGTCCCAAGACCTGTAGCGATAGAAACAATAAGCTTAAAGGATGGCACCAAAGGTGTAAGGGAATGTGCAAAGTGTGATAAATTAAAAGAAGATACACTGATGGTGAGTAAAGGTGATTCTGTACCCTTCATGGCTGATATAATCAATTGTTCAGCACAGAGCAGTAGTAGAACTAAAATAATTGAAATAATCCTTAAGTCAGCTGAAAAATATCTGGATGAAAAGGGAATGCCTTGGAAAAGAATAAAATAAATTCTAAATGAAGTACAAAAATCACAGACATGGGTTGGGGCTGGATAATAGTTGTAATGATACTTCAGTGGAATGCTAGGAGCTTAATTGCAAATGGTCAAGAATTCAAGAAATATGTTGAAAATTTAAAATAAAAAAAATACGATTTGTACACAAGAAACCTGGCTAATTCCTAGGTTGGATTTTGTAATAAAGTGGTATATCTCTATAAGAAAGCATACGGAAATAGGTAAGGTGGAGGAGGAGTTGTCATTTGTGTACAAAGGGGACTTCAGTATAGAGAAATGAAGAAGAGGAATGACTTGGAATACATTGCTACAGAAGGATTGTCAAGTGAAGTTAAGGTGACAATTATACATTTTTATAACCCATGAAGACAAGTGGAGATAAGGCAACTGGATGATATTTGGAAGGATTTGACAGGGAGAATAATCTGGTGTGGAGATTTTAATGCACATAGTACATTATGGGGAGAAATGGATGATGCGAATGGAAATGTAATGGAAGAATTTATGGAAGAAAAATAGTTAGTGTGTATAAATGATGGATCTGGTACCAAAATAGATGTAGCAAGGGGCACAGAGTCAGCAATAGATCTAACTATTGTCAGAAAACACCATTGCAGATAAATATGATTGGAAGGTACTGAGGGAAAGCACAGTAGGGAGTTATCAGTATCCTATTAGAGTTCAGATAAGGGTGGAATTAATAAATTTATATGAAGTAAGAGAGATGGATTTTAGGAAAAGCAGATTGGGATAAATATAGGGAAGTTAGTGATGAATTGATATGGTCTAATAATGAAAATCAGGATATTGAGAAATTATGTAATCCAATTAGCAGTGGAATAGTTGTTGTTGTAGCAGGAGTATCAATTCCTAAAACTAAGGCTAAGACATTAGATTAAAAAGTACCGTTGTGGACTAAAGAATGTAAGGAAGCAGTTAAAGACAGAAATAAAATGTTTAAAGAGTTAAAAAGAACACATAATTTTCAGAATTTAGTTCAATATAAAAGATCTCAGGCAACTGTTAGGAAAACAATAAGACAAGCTGAAAAAAATAATTGGAAAACTTTATGTGAGTCTATTGGTCGAACTACTCCAGTGGAGAGAGTTTGGAACATGATTTAAAAAAATGAAACGGTTCAAACTGGGAAACATAAAATTTGAGACCCTTTTTGCGTTTACTTTATGGAGCAGATGAAAAAGCATTGACAATGAGATGAACATCGTCCAATGAATTTCTTGGTAAGTTCTTAAGGCACCTTGAATAGTAAAGTTTGCTGCAGGCTCCATCCATTTTGACAGCACTGTGGCGACAACAGGAAATGCCGATACAAGCCACAGCTTCTCAACAAGAAGTAGCAATTGCTAACGTGCACAGGGTCTATTCATGGTTCACCACTACCTCGTCCAATTTACATCTACCTTTGACTTACCGTAAGACTCACTCCAGTTTCCACTGTCTTTAATATTAATTATTTATCTCATCCTTCTCCAGCCCAGACCCGAAACCTGGACCTGTCTTCCTTTGTTTTCCCAATTTATTTATTTATTTTATGATAAAACCTTTCTAAATTATTCCTGTTTGCTGTCTGGAATTGTTGCCTAGGTTAGTCGAAAACAACCAAACGTGTCACTGTCTGCCTTTATAAGAATAAGTATCAGCTATGGCCATGTAGGGAATGTTTATCAACTAAAAATTGATAAAGATAAGTTATGGTCTATCTGGTTAGTCTAAGGATATTAAATCAATAATTCCTAATTTATTAATTTAATTATCTCATCAAATTATTACCGAGGCCCCATCCAGTTTTTATAAAAACTTGGTAAAAACATATAGATCTAATTAATAGGAAGTTATCAATCAAAGGTTTATACCTAATTACTAGTGATTTTACCAAAATACCTTATCTGAAGGAAATGAATTCTTTGCAACAATTCACACAAACCAACAGTGGAGTGACAGTAACATGCATTCAACCCAAACACTGCTTGTCTATTAAACAATAACTATTCCAACACAATTGTACAAAAAGCTCACAGTTTACCCGTAAATAGAAACACGAACACAGCACCGAAAGTCCAAACGGAGCGCTCAAATGAGACAGACTCATTTGAAGTTAAGAATCATGCATGCATAAAATTACAAAGATAACTTTCTAATTCATTCCACCCAGGCTGGAAAAATAAAAATAAATGAGAACAGTCTTACTTTTAAAGGGGAAGCTTCCAGGTGTAGAAGAAAAAGGTACTTCTGATTGCGACGGAAAAAAGTGAAGGCGAAACGCAGCACAAAAAGGGGATGAAGGGGAGCACCGTGTCGCAGCTGGTAGCGCAGCTCACTCTACAGCTAGAAGGTCCTGGGTTTGATTCCTGCCGGGGACACTGTGGGTGCTGAGGGTGTGTTTGTTCCTCCATATCATCAGCACCCACACCCTGGGTGGGGTTGGCAAAAGGGCCTTTCTGTGTGGAGTTTGCATGTTCTCCCCGTGTTCCCTTGAGTAGTTAATGTGAGCTACTCCCACAAAAACATGCATCAGTTCTGGGCTATATACTGCCCCCTCCTGGCTGACCGAGGGGTTGGAGAGGATCTGGCTGGAATAGTGTGATCCTTCCACACGCTACGTCCAGCTGAGAGAACCCCACCCCCTCGGGTGACAAAATGGGCCTGCTCCCTCTTCAAGCAGGAAGGAGGCTTGAGCTTCAGTGCAGGGCCCTCCTGCAGTCAGCAGAGGGAAGGCAATGCCCAGGACTGTACTTAGACAGGAACACTGGGGTGATAATAATGGGGAAAAAAATGTGGGATTAAAAAAAAAAAAAAAAAAAAAAAAAGGGGATAAAAAGAGAGAGAGGGTTTCAGCAGACTGTGAAAATAGTTTGGGGGCCAGACAAACCATTGAAGGGGCTTGGTTGCAGAAAGAGGAAAAATCCAAACACGTGTTGGGACGAAGAATTGGAAGAGAGATGATCTCCTTTTAGTCCGGGACTCGAACCAGAGAGGACACAAAGTTCCGGGATTCAGAGATTTAAACAAAGCGCCTGGGCTGTTCCGTCCTACTTTGTGCGGATGGTCCACTTACACTGCATGGAACGGCAGCGGGTCTGATAGATTGGCGCTCCTGCAGATCCGCGTGACAGATTCTCCAGCGCTCATCTGGGGAGGGGAAAGAGAGAGGTGGACGGCCCATTGGAATGGTGGCATCATATTTCTAGGGCCCTTTGATATAGTATACACGGCTCAGACCCCAACAGCCAAAAACCCTATGAGTCATTCTCTATCGGCTAAGTAATCAACTATTGGCACATGAATTGGCTATCAGCTTTACAGAAAAAGGGCCATTAACATCTCTGCAGACCCCACACATCCTGGATACAAAACGTTTAGACAAGCCGCCACAGTCACTATTTCTTCCCCCAAGCTGTAGCTTGTTTTCATATTTAGTAAAAGCCATGTATATATACACATCCACATGAAAAATCCAGTTTATTTATGACAAAGTCTAAGTATATATATTCAAAATGTCTCTACATTTACCCTGCATGTCGCCCGTGGAACACTGGAGATAGGCACAGCTCCCCACAAGCCTTCAGGATAAGGAGTATTGATAATGGATACATGGATGTCTAGATAAACAAGGAAGAACCACACAACCCCCCAAAAACTTACGTCATCAAAACCTACAACATTATTATATAGTAATAAAGGGAAATTCTGTTGTTTTTTTTTCTTTCAACCTGGAACTTGTTTTTTCACTCACCCTGTTTTAGAGCCAGTTTGAGCCATTCAGCAGTATTTATGCATCCAGTCCTGATCAGCGTACATTTTGTAGAACGGGAGTGCTCGGGCAAGCACAGATATCACTAGTAATAACGTTTAATCTGCCCCAGAAGCCATAATTTTACCATGTTTAAATTCTCCTGTATTTACGAAAGCCTCGGAAGGGTTTCTTGATTGTCTTCCGGGCTGATTTGGGGGCTTAACATTAAAACAATAATAAAAAGCTGACGAATCTGCCGGCGCGGGCCAGTCACACTGCTAAATGTTTGTTTGGAAGCATTGGACGGGCTTAGCACCATTACGGGGCAAAAAAACCCCGAAAATGGCGGCAGCTCAGGAACGGTGCTGATTTGACTTGGACTTTCCTTTGAGAGATTAACAGATAGTGGCACTAAAGTCTTTTGTTTCGTTAGTGTATGCCAGAGGACCTGTTGAGTGATTTCTGTTGAAATGAATACGTCACTGATCTGATTGGTCCCACAAAACTAAAAAATTGTTGTAACTGCAGACCTTTTACGCTCTGTCAATGGTGGGGCTGGTGGGGAAGTGATGTGTCTTAGGAGGAGGTGCAACTGTGTTGTTGAGAATAAGAAGGCCCATCTGTCTGATAAAATTTGTCAAGTTTACTTGTGTGGTTAAACCCCTAACATATACTCATAGGAAGAGAAATCATTAACTTGAAAAGTAAAGAGGAACAAGAAAGGAAAACCAAAGTTGGCCAGAGAGTCCATAGAAAGGGGCATCTGCTACCAATATGTCTGAATAATGATGATGCTGAAGATGATCTCTAAATATAAAGGATTATGCCAAATATATATTTATATATAGAAGGGGGTCAGCCTTTTTATATAAATTGATGACTTAAATTATTATTATTCAGTAGTTCTGCTACACATACCAGAACTTACAGGATTGACTAGAGTTACCAACCATCTCCTTAAAATAAGGAATTGTCCTTTATCTGACAATCAAATGTGCCGTCCAGTTTTGAACGAATAAGGGACGATATTTGTTCCTTTTTTCATAACTGTCCAATATGTCTGTTGTACATGGGCTTCAATAGCCTTATTCTACCTACATAAATACAAATAAAATACAAACTACATTCAGCAAAACTGTTCTGGCAGCAGGATCTAAAGGGACCGCAAATTGTTTGTTTGCGGCTCGTGAGTGTTGCACGGTGTCGTAATGTATATTTTTTGGGGCTACTTTATATAACAGTCTCGTATTAAATATGTTTTATATAATCTTTAGTTAGCATTCAGAAGATAAAAGTCTGTTTTTTTCTATTATGCATGGTTGTAAAGCATATCCTTGAACAGTATTTAACAGAGACAAGCTTTTAAGTCATAAAACGCTTGGGTAAGTTTATTGCAGGCTGTAAAAGCAGGATGTTTAGATAAAGAACAGACCAGGGACGACGGCCATAAAAGTACCAAATGGTACATCAATAACTCAGGAAGACCTTGGTAATAAAAAGTCTGGTGGGAGGAGAGTAAGCCATGTGAATACGTTCTTTGTTCTTTCTTAATAAAAATGGTACAGCCCTGTAGACGATAGTTCAGTTCTGCCTGACCCCACCTGCAGGTGCGTTCCAAGTGTGAAACAGATATTCTGTGTGTGTGTTGTTATTTGCTCTCTCTGTCTCTCAGTTCTGACTCTTATTTTGGAAAACTTCCCGCCGGGGTTCTGAATGTTGGCGCCCCACACTTTCCAGAAGCGAGTGGCCGACCGCATGGTAAACAGGAGCCAACAAAATGGTGGAGGATGCGTGCTCCGTAATTTGGTTTTAGGTTGTTTCGGAGCTGAGAGAGAGATTGAGTGTGAGTAGTAAGTGTGACATAACTGGTTGATGCGTGTGTTTGTGGCATTGCAGTAATTTTGTGTTTTTTCCTTGGAGTTCAACAGAGAATCGGAGAGCGACGGGATTGATCCTTGCTAAATCAACACCCGGGTGGTTTTGTATCAATCTGGAACAGCGCTAACACCAAATTAATAGGTATTGATTGATCTAAACGTTCTCCGTTTAATGTTGACGTGTTGTTTTTTTGGTTAAGGGCCGACCACGGTGCGGATCGGAGCTCGAGGTTTAGCCACTCCGCTCGGACAGGACGCTGTCTGGGAGCTTCCAGGCTGACAAGCGAAAATTTGTGGTCAGAGAGCCGGTGAGCCCTCTGGACTGCGGGACGGATTACTTGGAAGAGGGCTGCGTTTCTTCCAAACACGCGACTGAGCACCGCAAAATTGGAAGTGTGTAAATGGTCCAGCTTTTGGTCGGTCCGGTTTGAGGTCAGTGTTTGATAAATATTGTGAAATAACTGTATTTGTTTCGGTGTGAGTGTGAGTGTGTCTGGACGGAGTGAGGCTAGGTAAGGAAGCTACTAGGTAGCTTTTTGCACACCGGCCTCATATAAACTCCTCATTTAGGGGAACTAACTGACTGGATCTAAAACCGTGATTCCTCTGCGAATTTTAAACGCCTAGACGATGCCCTCGTTTTCTGTATAGGCAGACTACGTAGAAGCTTGGCATTGTAGAGGAATAATGGGAAGTATCATTTTCAGTCGGTTACAGTACCACCATACCTAGCTTACAGCTAATATACAGTGTGTGTGAGTCTCGCCTGGAATAAAGGCGTTCAACCTTGTACACTTACGTCAACACGTCTAAACTATTGTCTAACACATATATAGGACTGTTGTTATGGATAACTTGTAGTAAACTCTTTAGAATATATATATAAAATAACTTTTTTATTGTAACGGAGCGGCAACGTTTCGTTTCCGGTTGAGCTGAGGTGCTCATGCTTACAGCTAAACTCTGGTAGCCTAGCTTCCGAACTGTATTTGTTTGACACGGTTAAACATTTATTCGAGTCTTTGGAGACGAAGTGTGGTTTTGCTGGAGGCATTTTGTTTTTGTCTTTGGTTGGTTTACTTATGAGTACAGTTTGTTCAGTTTAACATCGTAGTGAAGAATTAGCCGTCTTTGTCCCGGTTTTTTCCATTCCGCGTTGTGACCCGGAAGTTCTATTGTGTTTGACTTGGTCTGCTAATTCGGTCGAGTTCTTTTTTGTGAAAACGATCTACGATTGTGTTACAAAGCGAGTTTTAAAGATAAATATTTTTTCGGTTTGTTTTAATGATAAATGAGACTGGTTTTATATTGGGAGAATTCTATTTCTTTGTGTGATTTGCGGAAGTGTTCGTCGCGGGTTTTGCCGCCGGCCGGACTCCATTGAAATTCTTTGTATTTTAGACAAAACAGCAGAAATCTCAGTATATAAATAAATTAATGAGAAAAAAAAAGTTCGTTATAAACCCTTTTAGCTTTCCTTCGTTTCGGCTTTGCCTAAATCATTATTAAGGTTAATGTTGCATGACTAAAAATAATACATAAACCACTTCACTATAAAATATAAATAAATTAAATAAAAACTGCCTGTCTTTACTGTTAACTGCATTAATATTGGGATAAATTTGGCCTACGAATTGATACATTATCAATTAAAATAAATAACTTACAGAGTTACTACAGATAACATATTTAAATTTTAATTCATTTTGGATTTTGTTTTAAATTTTCAATGGCAGCCGAATATAAATTGCTTCCTGCTCCACAGGACAGGAGTGGAGCTGGGTGTTGTCATGTTACCAGCTAACCTCGCTGTTCTTAAGTGTAAGGGTCACAGCAAGGCTGACACTGTTGATGCGCGTGGAAATGCTGCGGCAGATTTGGCTGCGAAAGAGGCCGCGGGTTACCTGTCACATGTTCACACGCAGCTGATTGTCACATCAGCACAGGAAATGTCAGACAGTTTTGCTGAGGAAGTGCAGTTGGCGCAGCAGGCTGCTGCGTCACAGGAGATGACTGTGTGGAAGGATCGCTGCTGTTTTTTCTGATGGTTTTTGGCGCGGGCCTGATGGCCGTTTGGTTTTACCTGCCGCGTTAAAACCCACCCTTTTTCAGGAGGCTCATGGTGTGGCACATGTGTCATATACTCAGATGAAACGTAATCTTTGTTTTTGGTGGCATCCCTTCCTGCCACATTTGATTAAGCGTTTTTGAGTGAATGTGTGGTGTGTGGTCAATTTAATCCTAAGCCTACTATCAAGCCAGAAATGGGAGCCTTCCAGGACTTGTGCAGGCCTGGCGAGGAGATCGTGATCGATTATACAGATATGGGGACACCTGTTAGGGGTTTCCGATACCTGTTAGTGATTATTGATTCATTGACCTCATGGCTTTCTGCTTTTCCTGCTAGACGGGAGACTTCTCAAACGGTGGTGAAATCTTTGATTAACCACTGGATTCCGTGCCATGGCTTTCCGACTAAGGTCAGGTCTGACAATGGCACACATTTTAAAAATAAACATCTCCGACAGGTTGAGGAACAGATGGGAATAACCCACAAGTTCGGCACTGTTTATCATCCGCAATCGCAAGGTGTCATCGAGCGTTCTAATTCTACTTTAAAGTTGAAACTGGCGAAGATTTCAGCTCAGACGGGGCTTAATTGGTTAGATGCTCTTCCTATTGCTTTGATGGCCATCAGATCATCTGTCTGTAGGACAAAAGGTCTCACTCCTTATGAGATGTTTACTGGCAGGATCTTCCCTGGTCCGTGGGCTGGCAGAGAACCACAGGTTTCGCCCCATCCTGATCCAGACCCTCGAGGTGATCATCAGCAGCTGAAGGGCCTGGTCTCCTCCTTCCTTCCGGCTCCCTGTGACTTGCAGGGACCTGCGGCGTCTGCTTCCGAGGCTGGATGAGTTTGGCTGAAGGTGTATAAGAGAAAGTGGCAGGAGCCCCGCTGGTCTGGCCCGTTCCAGGTTGCTGCTCGTACAACTCACGCTGTCCAGCTGCGTGGGAAAGGTTCTACTTGGTTTCACTGGTCCCAGTGTGCTCCTGCCCCTGACCCCCCCTCCTGTCCCTCACCTGCAGCAGCTCTCTGCTGACCTGGGGGAATCTCTCTGCAGTGGGTGGTGTCGGTTCTGACCAGGCGGTGTCGACTGCGGAAGCCAGGAGGCGGGGCTTGGCCCACCCAGAAGATTGGTTCCGGTTGCTGTGATCATTCAGTGTGATCCATATGTGCCAAAATTGGGCGAGATAAGCAATTTGGGTTTGCTTTTCTCGAAGAGGGAGTATACAGAAGAGAAAGATCGCAAGACATCTAACACATTACACAGCAGGTTTTGACCACTTCACAATCGGTGAAGGAAGCCAGGAGGCGGGGCCTGTCTGTGTATTTGTGTTTTATTGGGGGAAATGTTCAGTTAATGAAGTAGCTGGCATTTCATTGAGGGCGATCTGAAAAAAAATTGGAAGAAATAAAGAGCCCACACTACTGAATCGTCTCACCACTTGCAGCCGCCTGGTGACGGAGGAATAAACAAGAGTAAAGACTAAAAAATATAATAATAAAGACTGAACATTTATTAATCATTTTTCTGTTTTTTACAGGTTGTTTAACCAATTTTTATTCTACAGGTGCAGATTGTTAGACACTGCCTAAGAGGGTGTCAAAGACTTTTTAAGTAGTAAAGTTGTAGGATTTTGTCATAATATTCAGTTTTTACGGTTTTATAAAGGTTTTTATTAATACGCTAAAACATTTTAAGGGGTGTTTGAATCATAATTAGGTTGACTTGATTACTAAATCTTTGTTTCAATTATCTTTTTTCATGATATGGTTTTCTGTAGATGTTTTTGAGGTTGTGACAATTGCTAGAGTTTTGCCTTGTACTAAAAGAATATTGAATTGGGTTAAAACGATAAAAATAAATTAATTAAATAAAAATAATTGCTTAAAGGTAAAGATAAAGAAAAACAGACACCCTTCCTTTGTTAAAATAATCATAGGATCACACCAACAGAAAATATGCATCTTTGGGAAAATAAGAAGGTGCTGTGCACCACAGGTTTTTGCATGATGTTATTGGTCAATATTATCTTTTACTGTTGTGGTGAATGGCCTTATAATAGTTCTACAAATCAAACACAGGTTGAAGTTCACTCAATTAGACCGAGAAGAAACTTAATGGCTAAATCATCTCCCTATTCACTGTGTGGCACTTCTGCCGCACATCGTGGATTTTCTCAATTTTGCATACCAAGAGGACGATCTGCAGTGATTACTATTCCCTTAAATACATTAGTTTATAAGGGACAACAAGCAAGTAAATATAAAACCTACCCCTTGTGGTACATAACAAATGATCAAAAAGATACTAGTGGGTCCACTTTAATTGCTGATCCCCTAGGATATGACTGGAGAAGGTACACTACTACAGCTTATGCAAAACATATGCGTCCTTTGGTTAAATTGGATAAGGTTGCAGATAAATTACTTCTTACTGTTAATTTAACTAAAAGTGATCTCCTCCCCTTAAAATATCTCGAGAATGGGCAAGGTTGTACTCTCTTTATAATTTGGGTTTATAAAGGGGGAAAAGATGTTCAATTTCCTATTATAATCTGTCAAGACTCTCTTAATGCTTCCACCTCGGTAAGTCAAAATCAGGCCTCAGCAGCAAGAGGTAGTGTAATTAAAGAAGAACCATCTGTGGACGATTACTTTGAAATGATGACAGGTGTGGTAGGCTCCACTAATAATTGGTTGCTAATGGTAGAACAAGCAGGACAAGGAGCGAGGCGGGATTGTGTTGTGTGCATGGGACCCAGACCTATTCTCAAGGTGGTCCCTGCACCTGTTGAGCTCAACACAACTTGTCTGGTTTCCCTTCTGTCTAGTGTAAATCCAGTAAAAGATTGTAGTAACTGGGAGAAATTATTCCCTATAGCTGATAACAGAGCTACCCCACCCTTCTTTGATAGTAATGTTGCTCCAAATAATTTTACTTGTTTCAAAAATGATAAGCCTAGAAATAAAGTAGTGGGTTCAGTCAACATTACATATTGCAATTCAATCCAAACTTCTATTAAATCTTTTCAGGCTCGTGCTGATATTTGGTGGTGGTGTGGGGGAAAAATCCTCCGCTCCATTTTACCTAGTAATTGGACAGGATTGTGTGCACCCGTTACATTAATTATGCCGGTAGCAATATTTACTTATGATCCCACAGGAGATCAGACTTTTCTCACTTTGAATAATCATGTTAGAAAGAGGGAAATAGGCCATGAAGAGGATCCAACTTATATTGATGCCATTGGAGTTCCTAGAGGTGTTCCAGACGAATATAAATTGGTTAATCAGATCTCAGCAGGTTGGGAATCAAGTATTAGTTGGTGGTGCACCTTGAATAAGAACGTGGACAGAATAAATTATATACACTATAATGTACAGAAATTAGCTAATAAAACTAGAGATGGGTTTGAGGCTGTACATGAGCAATGTAAAGCCACCTCCTTAATGGCTTTTCAAAATAGAATAGCAGTTGACATGCTCTTAGCTGAAAAAGGTGGTGTCTGTTCAATATTTGGTGATCAATGCTGTATGTTCATCACTAATAATACTAATGCAGATGGTAAACTAACTAGGGCAGTAGAAGGACTGAGGATACTTTCAAATAGGCTAAAAGAACAATCAAGTGTAGATACCTCAATGTGGGACAATTTGTTAAATAATATGTTTGGAAAATGGAAAACTCTGGCAATGTCTATAATGGTTTCATTAGCAGTATTTGTGTCGACTATGGTGTTATGTGGATGTTGTTGTATTCCTTGTATACGTTCATTATTCATAAAATGCATTGACAAAGCTGTTGGTAATAATATGCAAGGTCAATATCTGTTAATCCCTCAAATGGAGTCTGAAGGAGAAGTACAGAGGAATGGTCAATCTAATTACAATATAGATTGAAAGAGGGAATTGTCGTAATGTATATTTTTTGGGGCTACTTTATATAACAGTCTCGTATTAAATATGTTTTATATAATCTTTAGTTAGCATTCAGAAGATAAAAGTCTGTTTTTTCTATTATTCATGGTTGTAAAGCATATCCTTGAACAGTATTTAACAGAGACAAGCTTTTAAGTCATAAAACTCTTGGGTAAGTTTATTGCAGGCTGTAAAAGCAGGATGTTTAGATAAAGAACAGACCAGGGACGACGGCCATAAAAGTACCAAATGGTACATCAATAACTCAGAAAGACCTTGGTAATAAAAAGTCTGGTGGGAGGAGAGTAAGCCATGTGAATACGTTCTTTGTTCTTTCTTAATAAAAATGGTACAGCCCTGTAGACGATGGTTCAGTTCTGCCTGACCCCACCTGCAGGTGCGTTCCAAGTGTGAAACAGATATTAGGGTGTGTTAGTTATTTGCTCTCTCTGTCTCTCAGTTCTGACTCTTATTTTGGAAAACTTCCCGCCGGGGTTCTGAATGTTGGCGCCCCACACTTTCCAGAAGCGAGTGGCCGACCGCATGGTAAACAGGAGCCAACAACGGTCAGGTATTGATTACGTTGACACACACACAACACAATGGCGCTTCCCATACAGCACCTTTAAAAACGGCCCAAAAACACTTATACAGACATAGATGAGTGGGAAAAAGCCCATCTTTGGCTGGACAGTGTCAGTAAAGACGAATACAAGACAGATAATAACCTATGTCGGTGAGGGAACACTCGCTGCATAGCAATGCAGGCACACAAGAATGCAGAAAGCACATGTTTGTGAGGCTTATGCATCTAGGCTAGAATATTCATAATAGATAGCCTTCGGTTAATCCAAAATGTCTCGTGCATGTGCAATGTTGTTTTTGTTGGATTAATTGTCCAGCATTTTTTAAAGCCAGTAGGTTTAGACAATAAACATAAATTGCAACTTATGGAACAAATCATACAAACTGATTGTTATGCTGTTAAACAGATTAAAATGAAAAGTAAAAAAGTTTGGATGGCTTTGTGGCTGTTGAAATTTTGTATTTTAGCGAAATAGCAAACACATTTTAAATGAACATTGCATTACATTTCTTAATGTGGTTTGATTGTTTTTCAGACTAGCCCTGCAAGCCAATTCACTTAACTATGTCATCCCACTCCTAAATTTGTATTTAAATGAGCGGATAAATAAGTTTAAAGATGTTTAGGGTTGATCTGTTCATCAATATCCCTATAGAGACATTTTAGAAAGAAAGTACTGAAAATGTATTGTTGGAAGCTCAACAAACAGACCTCGTGTTGTTAGTATCGTCATGTGTTAGTTCACACTGCTTCTTAACACAAGTTGTTTGTACTTCATTTCCTTTTTTATGTGGATGCATTTCATTGCATCTTTTTGTAGCCTAACTCACAGCACTAATGCATTAATGTGTTTATTGTTAATAAAGCATCAACGTATGACCATTCTGGAGGACCCCCTGACTAAAAGCACCACACCTCCCCGTGAGTTGGACGGCTCAGCCCGTGGTGAATAACGCCCTATACCCTAAGTGTCCCTTATTTTAATTTATGAAAGTTATCAACCTAAGACCGACCCACTACTTACACAAAATTACAGCAGCAAACTCTAAAACCTGAATGGCACTCCAATATAACTTGGAGAATGTCAGGAAGCTATAAGCTGTCATTATGCATCATCAGAGACATATTATCATTAGTGTTATTACAACAAATGACTGATCCATTCATATTTTTTTACATCTTCAGGACAATTAGTAACAAATCATATGCTATTAGGTGAAATTTTTAAAACAGTAATATGGAACCATGCCGTTTGCCAGACCTTATTCTAAAATACAAATGCCTCCTGGTTGAAGAATCAAAGAAAGGCTAATTCCTCCACATCTTTAACCCATTAAATCCTTGTTAGGAATGGTCATCACTGGGGAGAAGAACCAAGATAATCAGCTCACAATATAATGCTTATTATCTTATCAACCATCCATTAAAGGCTCCAATAGCACTCTCTTTTAACTGCAGGAGTATCAGTTTGAGACTGAAGCCCTTAACTAGCCATTGGAGGCTGGCTCCTTGGTTTAATGCAGAGTTGTATACTCCAAAGCAAAATGTTAGGGATTAGATAAAGATGGAATTTAATTTGTTTAGACTTTTTTGATTCATTTGAGCTTTCTGAATTATCAAAAATATTAGTTTAATCTAAACCTTCAGTTTGCATATTGGACAAAATCCCAACCAACTAATTTAAGAAAGTGTTCCCTTTGATTACTGCCTCCATTTTAGATATAATGATTCCATCCTTACTAGATTTATACATACAGGAATTTCGGTTGCTGTTAATTAAACCTTTATTTAAGAAACCGACTCTAAAGATGACTAAATAAATGCTAAACCTACATTTTATCTTCCTTATCTAAAATGCTTGACAAAATAGTTGCTGTGAGAATCTAAAGAGTAACAACCTGTTTGAAGATTTTCAGTAAAGTTTTAAAGCTCTTAGCAATGAAACAGTACTGCTGAAAGTTACAACAGGTATTCTCACGGCCTCAGATAATGGACTTGTGACTGTTCCTATCTTGTTAGACCTCATTGCTGCTTTTGACACAATTGATGATGTTATTCTCTTAGAAAGCCTTAAACACATTGCAGGGATCAATCTCTGACAAAAATTGAAATTTGTTCATATAAATATAAATCTTCTTCACAGTCAACTATTCTTTTGGAGTAGCACACCACTCTGTTGGGAAAATCAATAGACAGCATGGGACACATTTTGAATTATGCCGATGACACACAACTATATTCTATATCTATTGAATTCAGGTGGTTTTGTAGATTATAAACTCTTAACTTTCTGCTTTTAAATTTTGACAAAACATAAGTTGTCTTCTTTGGATCAGAAGTTCTGAAAAGAAACTGCTTAGTCAATCACTTCATCTGGATGGTCTGAAATTGAAATCCAGCGATAATGTGAAGAATTTCTCTGTTGTTCTTGACCAACACATTACATTCAAATTTCAATTCAATTCAGTTTATTTATATAGCGCTATTTCACAACAGATGTCATCTCAAGGCACTTTACAAGAAGAGTTATTACAATACAATGTTTAATCTAGGAATTAGAGAACCACAGAAGATTGCGTTGTGACTTCTCACCAATCCCTCACACTGAGCAAGCATGAAGCAACAGTGGAGAGGAAAAACTCCCTTTTAACAGGAAGAAACCTCCAGCAGAACCAGGCTCAGCATAAGCGGTCAACTGCTGAGACCGTCTGGGGTTTGGAGAATACAGAATAGAGACACAGAAAGAACAACAGAACTGATGCAGAAGCAGAAGTTGGTAGCAGGACGTGGAGAACGTTCCTCCACTGGAATGCCATCTTAGTCAGTGTTGTCAAGCAGGGCGGGTCAGGAGCACCTACTGTAGGAAGAGACTAAGAGAAAACAGGTTATTGCTTGAATAGACAGCACATTATGCAGTTGGAGAGAAGTAGGAGAGAAAGTAGGAACTGACTCTAATAATGTCCTCTAACAGCCTAGCCTAAAGCAGCATAGCTACTAACATCGACCTGTCTCCTAGCTACTAGGAGACCTAGTTACTAACACTTTCTACCTGGCTTACATTAACCTATCTCTACATAGCTACTCTACCTCTTCCTATCTCTTCCTAGCTTTTGAAACTCTACCTGACTACTAAGATTAACCTGTCTCTTTCTAGCTACCTGTCTAACCTGTCTCTAACTACCTGTTAACCTGTCTTTAAGCTTTGTCAAAGAGGAAGGTTTTAAGCCTAGTTTTAAAGATAGACAAATTGTCTGCTTCACAAACCAACCCTGGGAGCTGGTTCCATAGGAGGGGAGCCTGATAACTGAAAGATCTGCCACCCATTCTACTTTTAGAAATCCTAGGAACTACCGGTAAATCTGCAGTCTGAGAGCGAAGTGCTCTATTAGGAACATATGGAACAATCAGGTCTCTTATGTATGATGGAGCTGATTATTAAGGGCTTTATATGTCAGAAGGAGGATCTTGAATTCTATTCTAGATTTTACTGGGAGCCAGTGAAGAGAAGCTAAAACAGGGGAAATGTGATCTCTTCTTCTTTTATTCATTAGAACCCTTGCAGCAGCATTTTGGACTAACTGAGACTTTTAATTGTTTTCTGTGGACTACCTGATAATAAAGAGTTACAGTAATCCAGCCTTGAAGTAATAAAAGGCATGGACTAGTTTTTCAGCATCACTCCTGGACAGGATGGTTCTAATTTTTTCAATATTCCTAAGGTGAAAAAAGGAAATCCTAGAGGCTTCTTTAATGTGAAATCTAAATGACATATCTTGGTCAAAAATAACACCGAGGTTCTTTGCTTTATTACTGGAGGCTAATTTAATGCCGTCCAGGTGAAGAGATTGACTAAGTAGTTTCTTTTTTAGAGCTTCTTTTCAAAGACGACAACTTCCGTTTTATCAGAATTCAGAAGCCAGAAGTTTAGAGTCATCCAAATTTTTATGTCGTCCAGACATGCCTATAGTCTACCTAACTGATTGGATTCATCAGGATTTATGGATAGATATAGCTCTGTATCATCTGCGTAACTATGGAAATTTATCCCATGCTGCCTAATGATTTTACCAATAGAAAGCATATATATAGTAAAAAGAATCGGCCCAAGCACTGAACCCTGTGGTACTCCGCAAGTAACCATTGAGGCCGAGGAAGATCTATTGTTTACCTGAACAAACTGAAATCTGTTGGACAAATAAGATTTAAACCAGCCTAGTGCTGTTCCTATTATACCGACACTTTGAAGCCTTTCTATGAGAATATTGTGATCAACAGTGTCAAAGGCAACACTGAGATCTAACAGGACCAGAATGGTCACCAGTCCATTGTCTGAGGCTATGAGAATATCATTAGTAACCTTCACCAGAGCTGTTTCAGTGCTATGATGAGCTCTAATGCCTGACTGAAACTTCTCAAAATAGCTCATTATTGTTTAAATTATCACACATCTGATGTGCAACTATTTTCTCAAGAATTTTAGATAAGAAGGGGAGATTAGATATCGGTCTATAGTTAATTAAGTCATATTAAAGAAAGTTTCTAGGATTTCCATCTTTCACCTCTAGAACATTTCTAATTTTAGAAACATCCTGTCAAGGGTTGATGCTGAGAAACTACTCTCTGCATTCAGAGGCGGAGCTAACCTAAATGGCGCCCTCTGCGAGAACCCCCTGTGATGCCCCCCCAATGCCCCCCCAATACACAAGAAAAGAAGTGACATCAACAACTTTGTTTCAAATCGCGTGGAGTGCATTATTAAGAAAAACACAATTCTTGTATTGCAAGATTAAACCCCCACATACACACTACATTGAAACTTTTCAAATATATACATTTAGAAACAAATAAAAACAGGCAGCAGCAACAAAGGATATACTGTATAAAAGTAAGTACAATTATTTCAATTCCAAAAAGTATTAAAAACAAAAATCTTCCATAAATGCACTAATGAAAAACAAACTAGAGAAACAAAGATGCTACAATTTGGGCTTTGTAAGCATTGTGTGTTCTTTCGTGTTTTTTTGTGTGACAGAATGTGTTTGGATTAGAGTTGATGACAGTTAAGTGATTTAAAAAGTGTTGCTTTCTGGCCTTCCTTGAAGCAAATTCGTCAATGATATCATCATATGATATCTCCTCCCCAACTTGGAAGTTAATGCTGATGATGCTGAGGCCAGCTAAACGCTCCTGGGACATGGTTGACCTCAGGTAGTTTTTTTTAGCTTAAGTTTTGAAAAGCTCCTCTCTGCTTCAGCCACTATCATGGGAACTGTAAGTGCAATTCTGAGACCAGTCCAGAGGTTGGGGTAGATCTCGGTGAGATGGTTCTTGTGAAGAAATGTTAAAAGGCCAAGCACGTCCTGTGGTGGCAGGCTGGGGAAATTTTTCATCTCTTTTACAAGTTCTTTTCTGTCCAGGTCAGATTCACCATTGAACTCCAAAATGGTCCCAAGTCCATCACATTTCTCTGCAAGCTCCTCATCTGAAAGGCTTGGGAAATTTGTCAACACAGCAAATTTCTGTCCCACATCTTTCAGCGTCGTGAATCTCTTCAGAATGGCTGAAAAGGCAGCATCCACAGCAACATTGAAGAATGAAACATCCAACCTCTTCAGGGCATCACTGATGGGCTCATCAGTGGCTTCATAAGAGTAGTGGCGCTTGGTATATCTCAACCTTTTCTCTTTCAGCACAACCTCCACAATCATGTCTTCCTAAGTGTCTCTGGCTATTATCTGAGCAGACTTAAAGCCAGTTTCCCTATACTGCTCAAGACTTCTGTGCGTCTCCCTAAGAAGATTGACTGCAACATCCACTGCTAGGTTTGGTGACTGCACAAGCTTGCTGACATGCTGAATCTGGAAGAGCATGTCATACTAGACTGCTGTGCAGATACTAAATCTGTACGAACTAACCTCCTCTGACAAGGACTGGGCTTCAACCTTTGTTTTTGGTTCCTTGGTAGTATCTCTTACCTTGATCAGTGCTTCTCGCACTGCAGCCGCCTCGTACCTGAAAGGTTCGATGCTCTTAATTTTACTCTCCCAACTTGTGTCGGACCACATCTTCAAGGTGAGATTCACATGGCTTTTAAGAATAGCCCATCTTTGTGTGGAGGCGGAAAATAGGTTGTACATCTTTTGAAGGATGCCAAAGTAGCTCATGGCATCAACTGAATCGTTGGCAGCATCTGAAACCACCAAATTTGGAGTGTGTGCTACACATAGCATAAAAAGAGCTCTGGGGTTTTCTTTTAAGAGCCGAGCTCGTACTCCGTTGTTTTTTCCACGCATGTTGGATCCATTGCTGTACGACTGCCCTCTGCAGTCCTCAAAAGGAATGTCTAATTCTTTCAGTTTGTCCAAAGTCATGGAAGCCAAATGACTGCCTGTGGACTCAACTGCCTCAAAAAAAAAAACATGAAACGTTCTTTCACAAGAGGTGTCTCTTTTACCTCCACTAACCGAATCACAACTGACAGCTGCTCAATGTTGCTGTTGTCAGGAGTGCAGTCAAGGATAACGGAAAATAACTTTGCCTGCTTTATCTCACTTACTATTGTTGAGATGATCTTGTTGCTCAACAACTCAATCAGCTCATTCTGGATTTGATGACCCAGGTAACTGGTGTGTCTGGAGGTTCCTCTTTGAATGTGGCTAATGTGTTCCTTCATGATCGGGTCAAACCTGGCCATAAGTTAAACCTCTTTTAAAAAATTTCCATTTGATCGTGTGAAAAGCACTTCTGTGTGCCCCCTGAGCGCCAAGTTCTGAATTGCCAATGACTGCACAATAGCAGTAAGACGTGTCCGTACTGCTCTCCATCTTACCCTCTCATCCTCCAAAAGTGCCATCTCCTTTTTATCAATAGTTTCGCCCTTCATTAACCTAACTGCAAGTTCTTTTTCATATTCTATTTTAATTTTTTCATTTAATTTCAATTTTAAGTAACTTACACATTGACTCCTAAAGAAATCCCTTATATTGAGTTTTCTTTTCTGTCACATCCTTTAAATCCTAAACAGCACACACACGCGCGTGCGCCTGTGTACACGTACACGCATGCACACAGACACAAACACAAAGTTTAAATGACACCAGTAAAATCCATCCAGCTGACGTGACCCAGACAGACCAAATGCCAAATGTATTGACAACTTACACTCACAGGTGCCTCTCATCCAGCCCAACTAGCAGTTATAGCTTGAGATGTTCACATAGACACACACACTTGTCTATGTTTATACGAGTTTATACGTTTGATAAGCTGACTGTGCTCGGTTTAAGAGGAGATTGAATGACAACGGGGACGGCCAATGACATGATTATTGACTAAACAGCGGTTAGATATGTGGTAGCGACGCCGTTGATTAGTGGGGACAATTAACTAATCGCTGGATATTGGTGGGGACATGTCCCATCCGTCCATGCTAATTCTGATCAACACTAATATCAATGTATTTCAGCAAAATTCTCGAAGAATAATTTTTATTTGATAGCGTTTAGCTATCAGCCTTTTGGTTTTCCCACTCTTACTGTACCTTTTCATTTATTAAAAGCTCATATGACATAGAAAAAGTTTACTTTTTGAAGTAGTTCTAAATGCATGCAACGTAAGAAGCTAGCAAAAGACATTTGAAAGGATCATCATAGCACCATGCAAAACGTACAGATTAGAGAGGTTAGGTAATCAATAAGTTGGGGGATAGGCGGCAAAAATACAAACAGAATAATAAAGACATTCATACCTGCATCTTTTCCTCGTTTCTCCTCTTCTTTTCTTTTTTTTCTAAATCGGGCACCAGATGGCTTCGAACTTTTCTTCTCCAATTTATGTTTGTGAATAATGATATGTCATACCGCCCCCCCAGACTGCCGCCCTGTGCGGCCGCACATACAGGTGCTGGCCAGTAAATTAGAATATCATCAAAAAGTTGAATTATTTCAATAATTCCATTCAAAACGTGAAACTTGTACATTATATTCATGCAATGCACACAGACCAATGTATTTCCAATGTTTATTTATTTTAATTTTGATATTTATAAGTGACAACTAATGAAAACTCCAAATTTGGTATCTCAAAAAATTAGAATATTTTAAAGGCCAATGAAAAAAAACGTTTTTTTTTAAATGTTGGCCAACTGAAAAGAATGAACATGAAAAGAATGTGCATGTATAGCACTCAATACTTATTCAGGGCTCCTTTTGCCTCCATCACTGCAGTAATGCGGCGTGGCATGGACTCGATCAGTCTGTGGCACTGCTCAGGTGTTATGAGAGCCCAGGTTGCTCTGATAGTCGTCTTCAGCTCCTCTGCATTGTTGGGTCTAGCGTATTGCATCTTCCGCTTCACAATACCCCATAGATTTTCTATGGGGTTAAGGTCAGGCGAGTTTGCTGGCCAATCAAGGACAGGGATACCATGGTCCTTGAACCAGGTACTGGTGGTTTTGGCACTGTGTGCAGGTGCCAAGTCCTGTTGAAAAGTGAAGTCTGCATCCCCATAAAGTTGGTCAGCAGCAGGAAGCATGAAGTGCTCTAAAACTTCCTGGTAGACGGCTGCATTGACCTTGGACCTCAGGAAACAGAGTGGGCCAACACCGGCAGATGACATGGCACCCCACACCATCACTGACGGTAGAAACTTTACACTGGACCTCATGCAACGTGGATTCTGTGCTTCTCCGCTCTTCCTCCAGACTCTGGGTCCTTGATTTCCAAAGGAAATGCAAAAATTGCTTTCATCAGAAAACATAACTTTGGACCACTCAGCAGCAGTCCAGTCCTTTTTGTCCTTGGCCCAGGCGAGACGCTTCTTACGCTGTTTCTTGTTCAAGAGTGGCTTGACACACGGAATGCGACAGCTGAATCCCATGTCTTTCATGAGTCTCTTCGTGGTGGTTCTTGAAGCGCTGACTCCAGCTGCAGTCCACTCTTTGTGGATCTCCCCCACATTTTTGAATGGGTTTGTCGTCACAATTCTCTGCAGGGTGCGGTTATCCCTAGAGCTTGTACACTTTTTTCTACCACATTTTTTCCGTCCCTTCGCCTGTCTGTTAATGTGCTTGGACACAGAGCTCTGCGAACAGCCAGCTTCTTTAGCAATCACCTTTTGTATCTTGCCCTCCTTGTACAAGGTGTCAATGGTCGTCTTTTGGACAGCTGTTAAGTCAGAAGTCTTCCCCATGATTGTGGAGCTTTCAGAACAAGACTGAGGGACCTTTTAAAGGCCTTTGCAGGTGTTTTGAGTTAATCAGCTGATTAGAGTGGCACCAGGTGTCTTCTATATTGAGCCTTTTCAGAATATTCTAATTTTCTGAGATACTGAATTTGGTGTTTTCATTAGCTGTCAGTTGTAATAATAAAAATGAAAATTAATAAACACTTGAAATATATCACTATGTGTGGAAGGAAAGTATACAGTATAGAAGTTTCACGTTTTGAATGGAATTACTGAAATAATTCAACTTTTTGATGATATTCTAATTTACTGGCCAGCACCTGTAGTGAACATATCAAGCTCCGCCCTTGCATGCAATGTTACATTAAGGCTGGACTACTATAATTCTTTACTCTGAAGAAGTCCACAATATGCAGGTAAAAGCCTTCAGTTAATCCAGAATGCTGAAGCAAGAGCTCTGATGAATATAAAAAAAACAGAGATTACATTTGGGCTGCACATTGGCTTAGTTGGTAGGACTGTTGCCTTGCATTTTCCCAGTGGTGCACCAAAAACAAATTCCAACCATTTCTTCTTCAGCTCCTAATTGTAGCATTCATGTGCTATCTCCATAAATACCAAACGTGTTCTACCGCATTGTAGAGTTGCTAAGTGTTAGCCTCTCAGAGCTACAGCTACCTGACCAAAACGAGGCAGCCGTACTGTGGGCAGTCCCACCTAAGATGATATTAGAACATGGCTGTCCAGCTCCAGGCCTCAAGGGCCGCTGTCCTGACAGCTTTAGATGTGTCTCTCCTCCAGCGCAGCTTATTCAGAAGTTCCAACTATCTCCTCAGCATGGCAAAGTTATGCAGAGGCCTGCTAACGAGCCATCATATGATTCAGGTGTGATGAACCATGAAAAGAAGTAAAACCTGCTGGATAGTGGGGCTTGAGGGCCGAGTTTGGGCACCCCTGCATTAGAAGGAAAGGCTTTTTCAGACTCAGGCATTTCTGGTGCACTTTCTGTTGTTTCTTAACCCTGGTCCTGCTGGTTTTAGGTATTTCCCTTCTGCCACTAGTGATGGTGAGATGGAGCCCCAAGTTGTTTCTCCACCAAAAATATTACAAATGTGAAATAATACTATTTTTGAATGTATTCTGTCTGTAAATCATCCAAAAAAATTGTAATTTCAAATGTTATGGTAGGTTGTGTGATAATTTTGTTTTTGTCTCTTGAGGCAAAAGGCATGGGCTTAAGCAGGTGGAGGAATCTGAATATACTTGTGGAACTAGGAAGAGTGGACTGAAAGTGATTGTGTAACTTGGACAATGATAGACAGAACAGGGGAAACTTTATTAATTATTATTCAAAAATAGCAGTTTCTCAACAGTTTTGGGTTTTAAGCGATTCCTTTTATTGGACACCACCTCACCAACCTTCAAAAACACTCTTTCACAAGGCACAGACGATTCCGGCGTGCACAAAAATACAACAGCTAGACTATATAAAATGGAATACAGTAATTTTAGCTTTTCCCAATATTCCAGCGGAATTTCCAGCCTGCTAATATTTGTGTCCTTACCCCTCCTTTCAGCAGCATGTTACAGCAGCAGCACGTCATACGCGGCTGTTAGCCACCGCTGTAATCAATGTAATCCTTTCCATCGTAGGTGAGAGCAGCACGAGTTTGCCCCGTCACAGGAACGTCATGTCGCAGTCCTATTTTCTACGTGGTACGCCCGTGAAACGTGTAAATTTCGACATTTTGGATAGGGGAAGGCAGGAAGTCAGACGGCTCGGCACCTGGAAATTTTCTAAATAAAACAAAGGTGCTTTACAAAACAAAGTGTACTTTACTACCTGTCCACACAGGTGAGAAGTCAGTAGGTCGCGGAAGGGTCTACACTTCAGATTGCCACTAACAGTATTATTTTGCACTTCGAGGGATTTTGTATATTGCCTGACATAACATAAACTTATAGGCGAATTTAAAACCGACAAAACATAAAACCCAGACCTTTTTGAGCCATGTTGTAGTGTTTTTTTCCTGCTTGTTGTTGCATTTACTGACTGGTGCTAAACCGTTCAGTGATTTATAAACTAGTATGAGTATTTTAAAGTCTATTCTCTGAGCTACAGGGAGCCAGTGTAAAGACTTAAGAACTGGGGTGATGAGTTCTACTCTCCTAGTTCTAGTGAGGGCACTGGCAGCCTCGTTCTGGATCAGCTGCAGCTGTCTGATTGATTTTTTTAGGTAGACCTGTGAGGACGCTGTTGCAGTAATCAATCTGACTAAATATGAATGCATGGATCGGTTTTTCAAGGTCCTGTTGTGACATTAGTCCTTTAAGCGAAGACATGTTCTTCAGGTGATAGAAAGCTGACCTTGTTATTGCCTTTATGTGACGCTGGAGGTTCAGATCTGAGTCCATTATTACACCCAGATTTCTGGCCTGATGAGTAGTTTTTAGTTGTATTAGCTAAAGCTGTGTGCTGACTCTGGATCGTCCCTCCTTAGGTCCAAAAATAATTACTTCTGTTTTGTTTCTGTTTAGCTGGAGAAAGTTACGGGACATCCGTCGTTCATTTGTTCAATGCATTCATTTAAGGTCTGGATAGAATTAAAACTCCAAACTAAGTCAACACTATCTCCAAACTATATCAACACTAACCAAACTCTTGTCTCAAAACTATTAAAACTCTTTCCAAACTCCAAACTGACTGCAACTCTCCTACACATTTTGAATGGACCCTGAGTGATTTATATTGCTGGCAAACAACTCAGCAAACGCTGAACCACTTCCCGACGCAATCACATGTTACAGGCGGACAGTGGGGCTTCAGACGTCATCGTTTTCAGCTCCTCCCCTAAATAAAGCAGGCCTTGATACGTGCTTTGTGGAAACGCTCCCTCCACTGCTCGACACACGCTACATAGCCTCAGCTCACATCATAACATCACAATCTGCCTCACACCTGACCTGAATAACTGGGTGTTTGACAGGCTTTTGTAGAACTTGATGGCATGCAGGAGCTACAACTCTGATTTGAATCAGGTGTGCTGGAGCAGAGATGCAGGTAAAACATGATGGACACTGGGCCATCAGGACCAGGGTTAAGAAACACCCCCCATACTGATGCAGGGAGTTGCTTCACATGCTGCATGCTTATACAATCCAGACTGACTGTATTGAAAAACATTTTTTTTAATGATTTTCAGTTAAAAAGACCTTTATTAATCAAGTTCTATCATATATCTGCGATCTGATTGTTCCATATGTTCCTTGCAGAGCACTTAGCTCTCAGATTTCCGATTTAATGGTAGTTCCTAGGATTTTTAAAAGTACAATGGGAGACAGAACTTTTAATTATCAGGCTCCTCTCCTATGGAACCAGCTCCCCGTTGTAGTCGGTCAGGTAGATACCCAGGGTTAAAGCTTAAAACACAACAGGCTTAAAACTTTCCTTTTTTATACTAGCCAGTTGTTGGCTGAGTGGTTGAGTAGGGGAGGGGTAGTAGCAGACAAAATGAGTTGGTTTGGGGGGGAATGTAGTCAAGACATACGTTTCTACCTGGCTCTACCTCTCTTATGTCTTATTCTAACATACTGGGTTATTCAGAGCTTTCTCTGTCATTATACTGCTATAGGCTTACATTTTTGGCTGGACACACTGACTTTTCCTCACTCTGCTACTTTTCTCTTTTACTACTCTCCAGTTGCATTATTTGTTACCTTTGTTTTTCCTCAGTGTTTTTCTTCCCATTAAATCACAACCTGTTCTGACATCTTGCTCGGCTGTGGTGCCTTGTTGGAGATGGCATCTACTAGGATGCAGCTCCCTGTAACTGAGCATCCTCTCTGTCCTGCTATCAACCTTTTACTTTTTTAAACATAGAAAGTAATCTAATATCAGTTATTTTTGTTCTTTCTGTGTCTCGAAAACCCCCAGGTGGTCATGGTAGATGGCCGCTCAGCAGGTTCTGGTTCTGCTGGTTTCTTCCTGTTAAAGGGGAGTTTTTTCGTCTCGACTGATGCTACATGTTTGTGTGGTTGGAGTTTGCATAAAAGGGACACAACTCGACTCAATGCCATCTGCTGGGATTCCTTAGATAACTGATTGGAATTTATAAATTATTGACATTAAATGACTTTTCTTGTAAAGTGCCTTGAGATGACATCTGCTGTGAATTGGCACCATATAAATGAAATTAATTGAATATTCTAAGCTTAATCATCAATAATCATTTTGAATCTCTTATTATAATTTTGGATGTTTCTACTTTTAGTATTTCATGGTGTTTTAGATTTTTAGAAATGTCTTTATCCTTTATTTTTAATTTATTCTTTTGTTAGTTTTCTGCTTTAGTATTCTTTAGGATTATAGTTTTATTTAAGTTTCTTTCTGCTTAGTGTGTTTCCCTTCATTTATCCGTTTCCTTATTTCTGTTTATTTTCCTTCCTGTCATTTTACTTCCATTCCCAACTGAATTAATCTTCTGCTCACTCTCTCTTCGCCTGCATCTGTTTAGCCATAGATTAGTTCATATCTTATAGAAGCTTATCTTTTCTCATTGCTCTTCACCAGTCCCTTTCGTCATGTTGCTTCTCCCTTCTCATGTTATTTCAATGAAATTCATGGAAGTCTTCTTTTTTTATATTCTTTTCATTAAAACATATTTCTCTGCATTACTCCTCTGCGCTTTGGTCCTCCTTGAAAAAAAAATCACTTTCCTAGTTCTACGTCGTCCAAGGTTGCTTTTGTATTTTAATGATTCAGTGAACAAATAACAAAAGACTATCTATCTATCTATCCATATCTATATATATATATATATATATATATATATATATATATATATATATATATATATATATATATATATATATATCTGCTCAAAGAAATTAAAGGAACACTTTTATTGGGCCTGGCATGAAATCAATGCAACGTGTCTGATAATTATCTGGTTGGTTAAGCAGCTGAGGGCATCGTGAATCACTTTCAGCTGTGTTGGTGTTCATGGACTTAACAACAGGTGCACTACAGTGGCAACAATTAGAAAAACCCTCAAAACAGGACTGGTTTTACATGTGGAGGTCATTTCAAGTTTCCCCCTCTTGATCTTTTTTGGCTGGTTTTGGCTTGAGTAATTATCTCTACTGGCAGTATGAAGCAATTCCTTAACCCTACAGAAGTTGCACAGGTTGTCCAACTTCTCCAGGATGGCACATCCACACGTGCTGCAGCAAGAAGATTGAATGTGTCTCCCAGAACAATCTCCAGAACATGGAGATTTTTGGAGACTGGTGGTTATTCTGGGAGAGCTAGACAGGGCCATAGAAGGTCCTCAACCATCAGCAGGACCGATACCTGCTCCTTTGTGCAAGGCGGAACAGGCTGAGCACTGCTCGTGCCCTACATAATGACCTCCAGAGAGCCACTGGTGTGAATGTCTCTACCCAAACAATCAGGAAGAGACTTCATGAAGATGGCCTGAGGGCCCGACGTCCTGTAGTGGGCCCTGTGCTCACTGCCCAGCACCGTGGAGCTTGACTGGCATTTACTCAAGAACAAAAGAATTGGCAAGTCCGTCATTGGCGCCCTGTACTTTTTACAGACGAGAGCCGGTTTGCCCTGAGCACCTGTGATAGAAGTGAAAGAATCTGGAGAAGACAAGGAGAACGGTATGCTGCCTGCAACGTCGTTCAACATTACAGATTTGGTGGTGGGTCAGTGATGGTCTGGGGAGGCATATCCATGGAGGGACGCACAGACCTCTATTGGCTAGGAAATCGTGCTCTGACTGCCATAAGGTATTGAGATGAAATCCGTGAACCCATTGTCAGACCCTACGCTGGTGCAGTAGGTCCTGGTTTCCTCCTGATGCACGACAATGCCCGGCCTCATGTGCCAAGAGTATGCAGGCAGTACCTGGAGGATGAAGGAATTGAAAAAATTGAATGGCCTTCACGATCCCCTGACTTAAACCCAATAGAACATCTGTGGGACATTATGTTTCGGTCCATTAGGCACTGCCAGGTTGCTCCTCAGACTGTACAACAGCTCAGGGATGCCCTCACACAGATCTGGGAGGAAATGCCACAAGACACCATCCATTGTCTCATTGGGAGCATGCCCCGACTTTGTTGAGCATGCATACAAGCTCGTGGGGGCCACACAAGATACTGAAAAGCATTTTGAGTTGCAGAAATTAAGTTTTTGAAAAAATGGACTAACCTGCCACATCTTTATTTCATTCTGATTTTAGGGTGTCTACACAACTGAGCCCTCTGTAAACTGAAAACTTTTATTCCATTAAAAGACTTGGCAACCTGGTTCCTAAGACATTACCCTGTCGTTATTTGTATAGATATCCAACTTCAAATTGAGATCTGATGTATCTAATATGTTTCTTTAAAGTGCTCCTTTCATTTTTTTTGAGCAGTGTATATATATATATATATATATATATATATATATATATATATATATATATATATATAATATACATTGATTTGATTATGAGCTATCTTTTAATTTGGGACTTGTTTTTGCTGACAGTTGACAACAGATCGGCGCTACATGGTGGTTAAGGAAGAAATCTATCAGCATGGATAACATGTGGATAACATGTAGGCTGAACAAATGGAAGAAAAAAGAATAGTAATAATGTTTAATAGGTTTCCAGCTGAGGAAATATGCCATTGTCTACGGCTGACCGAATCTGCTCATCTCCCACACTGGAGTTATTTTGATGTTAATATATATGTATGCTTTATTTGCTTCTGCTGTGTAAAGTTGAGGAATGATGATCAAATCATGTAGATGTGACCAATATGGTCAAAAGCTAGTGGTTTTTTGATACAAGCGGGAGCAGACAACCCAGAAACCCAATGAACAGAGCCTAACAACCCAAGCTGTAGATAACTTTTTTTTTCAGTGGTCCAGTCACCAATGGCAAAGTAAAAAAGGAACAAAACTTAATGTCAGGATAGCATGGAGTTCAAGGAAATGGCCTCCAACCAGACAGCTGCTCTATGTCACAGCCAGTCCTGATGGCGGTCTGGTGGGAAGATGCTGACCAGGTTATTTGAACTGCAAAATCATATTCACATCTTTTTGATTTTACTGTAACAAACCATGTATAAAATGTGCAAACACTATTTTTTTTTTCTGAAACCAATGTTCAGTCAATCAAATTCATTGATGTAGGGCCCAAACACACCTCCACCTGTCAGATAAAGTGAAATCATAGTGGGTTCACCAGGTTCAAAAAAATTGTAATAATCGAAGACCCCAGTGTTGCAAAACAACCCTTTACAGTTATGTGTTTCCTCACATTTTATTTTTTATTTGTGCATAGAAGTTAAAAAAAATGAATCACTGAAAACAGTGTTGGGTCATGATGCTCAATAACAAGATATACTTAAAATGATCACACTGAGTCATGAACATTTTCTTATAAACAAAATGGGGGACCAGTAGAAAACGTTTGGGAACCATCGTCCAAGTGAAACTTGACTTCTAACCTGTTGTTTATTTGCATTAGAGCTTCTACAGCAATAAGGCAAGGTTTCCATATGACTTTTATTGAGCAGCATACAAATAGAAACAGACAGCAATCCCCAGAAGATTAATGGGGTCAGGTGGACCCAGCAAGTGATTGGCAATTTCAGCCAATTTATCATGGAGTTCACCAAAGCACTGTGGCTTACAAAATGCAAGCATAAAGGATTTGAAAGCAACAGGTGTCAGCAAAAAGTAATAATAAATATGATGTGAACAAAACCTAGTTAAAAGAAAATACTCTTATATCCAATAGTCATATACAGTAAATATATGTGCCACAAACCCATATGGGCTTAGAAACCTTTCAGATTGTTAAAGGAAATGTCCTGTGTTCAGTCTGTCTCACTTGATCCTCATTCCCCCCTTGGCAACTTATACACTTCACCGTCACGAGCATACATCTCTGAAAGCCGACACATACTCCAGATGACAATGATTAAATGTCAGGTATTTTTAGCAAAAGTTTAATTTCCCTAATGGTAAAAAGATTTTTTTAACGATTCTGGCCTGGAGCCTACAAACGTTCTGCCCAGATCCACACACTGAACTGGAGCCAGTGTCCTTTGTTTCAATGGGCCAACACTGGTGTGGATCTGTTTTTTTTCTGGAACCAAATCCTGGCCAGCTCTTTGTGGCAGTCATAAAATTGATATGACTCAAACATGGATGTGCCAAACTGAAATCAGATCTGGTACAGAGTCAGTGGTTGAGTGAGTTGTTGCCCTACATTCTTGTGTGCACTCTCCATTGTTGCTAGTGTTGATGCTGCTACAGTCACACTGTACTCTTGTAAATAGTTTTTCATGTCACTGACACAGGTGTATTTTCATTTTTTGATTGCAGGTCAGAGTTGTAGATTTTCTGACACTGCTTGAAGAAGTTGCAGGCTAGATTTGGTTGTGAGTGCTCAATAAGCTATCAGGAGGGCTTTTCACTCTGGACGGTCACACACTGTTTTTTGGCACTTTATTCACGACAAAAGATTGAACTACAATGACCAAAACACAGTGTGACCTGGGCTTTTGCATCTGTACCTTTCTAGAAGGGTCTGACAGGTCCTTCTGTGGTCCATTCCATGCAGCCCATATTTAAGGTCCCAATGCAAAGATAAAACTTTGCTTTAAGTGGGCAGTTCTCCAACCACTGCAATAACACCGTATGGATGAATGTGCTCTTTAGGTTTCTTATTTACTAGAAAACAAGCAAAGCTCTCGTCCTTTCAAACCTTTTTCATTTTAAAGTAGCTTCCGTGTCTATCATAACTAACTAGCGTTTCTCAGATGTTTCAAGTTGAATTCCTCTTAGGCCATGTCCACACGTAGCCGGGTTTTTTTTTAAACGAAGATTTTCCTCTGCTCCTTGAAAAAAAAAATCCCCATCCACACGTAACATAAATGCGTTTTTCAGCACATTCATAGACGTGGCAAACCTGTAGGGCGCAGTAGTTCTCCCCAGTCCTATCCGCCAATTGAAACTTTATATCCTCTCTTCAGCACGCAGCAGTTATACAGCTTATAAAAGCAAACAAACAAGACGCGCTTTAACAATGGATGATACCAACACAGCATTTATTTCCTCAGCACTGTTTTCGAAAGTAAACACAGGTCGCACATGTGGTGTTGGAGCATTTTATGTCGCGGAAAGATGCGTTACAGCTCTTAAAACTCAGTTTTCAACCGTCCACACGTAGATACTGAAAACGGAGAAAACTCAAATCTCCACTTTGGCCGGAGTTTTTAAAAAGCTTCGTTTTTGGTGCCGAAAACCTCCAGCTACGTGTGGATAACAGGCCAAACCGTAGAAAAATATCTCCGTTTTGTGAGATACCCGGCTACGTGTGGACAGGGCGTAGTTTCGTGACTCAGAGCTATATTGTTTACTGAAGAAATCAGTTTGATGTTGCGTTGTGCATGATAATTGTTTTTGTTTTCTATTTTAGGCTATGAGACACAACAGCTAAATCACTATTAGGAATTGCTACCTATCAAGATAGCAAGGGCTCATATTCTGAATTAAGATTTGAAACAGGTTTGACCGAAGTGAGTGCTGCATCAAGGTAAAAATGATTTACTAGATTTGACCTATTTATGTCATCATCTTGAGAGGCAACATTATTCAAGAGGTAAGAGTGAGAAAATGCCTACCATTAAAAAATGTTTAACAAGATATTTATAGGTACACTAAAAATGAAAAATGTATCAGTAAATAAATGCATCACACTATGAATCACAGATGAGTGCTTGAAAAACAAAGAAATTTGCACACATTGAATATTTATAAACAGTTTAGTGTGGGAGAAGCAGCAGTAAATGTCTAACATCCAGTTCTTGTGTGGTGGACACTTGCATTTCAGACACACATGTATTCTGGAACAATCCTCCTCTATCAGTCACTAATAAGAGGACACACATCACCCTGCCCTTCTGTGTCACTCCCCACACTCTATGCAGCTAAATATTTTACATAAGTCATGCACTACATAATACAATTTTCCATTCTACTAAGTTAGAAGCAATGTAAAGGTAACCATGACTTTGTTACCATGGCTAAATTCATGTTTCTTATTTTTATCGGTTTGTTAGAGATGGTTAGCTCTTACGCTTCTATCATTGTAGAATGTTATGGATGTAGGCTACTGAAGGTGACAAGGTATTGCTTCCCCTGATGACACATACACTGCAAACCCGTGGCTTTACAAGGAGTGAAGATACACCAAGAATAACTGACTGGTTGGTATGACTAAAAAAGTGCTATATGTATTTTAATTTTACTTTTTGATCATTTTAACTTTAATTATGTTTAACCATCTATGCTAAATTAGGCTACATTCATACCTGTAGACTCAGTTCAATTGGAGACCAAAATAGCAACATTGTTGCTGTTTTTAGCTGGTGTGGTTCGCATTCACACTGCCTCCTTTTCTCAGAGAGTCCAAAGCTTTGAGCAACAATTTCACCTCTCCGCCTGTGGTAGTGCTGCCCTTTTTGCAGCAGGGTAAACTTCCAGTACAGGGAAATGTAAACTAACATGGAGGAGTTGCAGACTGTAGCGGTTTTAGGATTGATCTGCTGTGTTTGGCAAATGTGCCAGATAAATACTGCTGCAGAAACTCAGGATGAACACAGAATGAGGCGGAGGACTATGGAGAAGGCTGTTTATTACAGAAGAAGGCTGAGACGGCTCAATTTGAGGCAGTCCACAATGAGTACTACCATCTGCATACAACTTCCAACACATATGTCGTCCTTATCGAGACATTGAGCAAGGTATGTACGAGATCCAGCATTTATCTCTACAGCATAAGTGGCTGTTTAGATTGTATTTACCCAGGATGCCCTGCACACTTGTCTGTTTCTTGCTTTTGGTGGGGCCCCGTTCCGCTTGCCATTAATATATGCAATCAACCCCCAGCAGACTTTGTTTCAAACAAACAGAGACCTACATTTTTAGCCTGAGTTCATCTGTATCGTCCGAATCAGAGTTCAATTGCCCATTCACACCTGCCCAGACGAACCGGACCTTCTGGACAAATGAACTAGAGTTTGATTCAAGCGGACTAAACATAAGTTACAAGACACATCCGTTGCTTGCCGGATTGTGAGTATTGCGACACTTGCTGCCTCACTTCCTGTTGTCACTGCTGAGCTCCGCGGAGCTCCTTGGTGTTCAGATTATCTTCGATTGATCTGTTTTTCTCTGTTTTGAGGTCTTTATAAGTTATTTTTAACACACAAGCACACTACTACACTTATTTCCAGTCGGTGTACTTTACGTTTTGGGAACCATTTGTGTTTCACGCAGTGGTCTTTCTAGTTTGTTAGCCCAGCTTCGTAGAGGCTCTGCCTCCTTTAGTGATAATGGTAAGTGTAATAAATGTAGCATTTTCGTAGCTTTGGAGGCGAGGGTTTCAGAGTTAGAGGCCCGGCCCCGCGTTGTTGAGAATCCAGTAAATAGCCAAGGCCCGTTAGCCAGCGCAGAACCAACAGAACCCACGCAGCTGTAGTCATAGTCAAATTTTTTCCAGGGGCCAGAACAGGCGACATAAAATCCCACCTGAAACTGCTGGCTAAGGATAAGTGTAAATACAGTAAAATTGTTATTCACGCTGGCGGAAATGACACCCGGTTACGCCAATCGGAGGTTACTAAAATTAGTGTTGTTTCCGTCTGTAAGTTTGCTAAAAAAATGTCGGACTGTGTAATCTTTTATGGACCCCTGCCCGATCGGACCAGTGAAGACATGTTTAGCCGCATGCTGTCATTTCATCGATGTTTGTCTGAGTGGTGTCCAGCAAACAACGTGGGCTTCATTGATAATTGGAAAACGTTTTGGGGAAAACCTGGTCTGATTCGGAGAGATGGCATCCATCCCACTTAGGATGGAGCAGCTCTTCTTTCTAGGAATTTGGATAAATGTATTGGTCCTTCAAAACACTGACAAACCAGGGTCCAGACCAGGAAGAAGAGTCGTAGTTTAACCCACCTCTCTGCAGCTTCTGTACTGTTACCCACTCAATACCCCATTGAGACAGTGTCTTACCCACGGCCAAAATCCAATAGACTAAAAGTTAACCTGACAAAAGCAAACTCTAAAAATCTCATTAAAATAAATACGACTCGGACCAAACAAGAAAATAGAGTAATTAGATGTGGTTTACTAAACATAAGATCCCTCTCCTCAAAGACTTTATTAGTAAATCACTTGATATTTGATAATAAAATTTATCTATTTTGCCGATCAGAAATCTGGCTGCAGCAGGAGGATTTTGTAATTATAAATGAGTCAACTCCTACCAATTATCAACATTTTCACATTCCTAGAAGTACTAGGCGAGGGGGAGGAGTTGCAACCATCTTTCATTCAGATTTTCAAATTTGCCCAAGACCAGTTAGTTTTAAACACTGATCAAGTAATTACAGTAGGGGATTTTAGTATTCACGTGGACACTGAAAGTGTTAGCTTAACTGCAGCCTTTAATATTATCTTAGACTCAATTGGCTTTACTCAGAAAGTGAAGGGACCCACACACTCTCGTCGGCACACTTTATACATTGTACTGACATACGACATTGAGTGTGATGAACTAATAGTCCTCCCACATAACCCAGTCCTATCTGACCATTTTTTGATAACCTTTGAATTTACTTTACTCAACATTCCCAAATCTGAAAGAAAATGTCTTTACAGTAGAACTTTCTCAGACAATGCTGTAACAAGTTTTAAAAAATCTGTTCTATTCTTGTTTCCGTATGTGTCTCAGAATACCACAGTGGATGGCAGTAATTCCAACACTAACCGTTCAGAAATTGATGTTCTGGTTCAAAGTATTACTTCCTCACTGTGTTTGGTACTATACTGTGTAGCCCCCTTAAAAAAGAAGGTAATCAGCCACATTGCTCGACTGTGGCTCAGTGGTAGAGTAGTTGGCTTGCAATCAGAGGGTTGTAGGTTCGATTCCAGCTTCCTCCAGTCACATGTCGATGTGCCCCTAGGCAAGGCACTTAACCCCCAAATTCTACATTGTCCTACCGAGCCATGTTGGGTGTCGGTGTATGAATGCGAGTGTGAATGGGTGAATGTGTCTTCAATGTAAAGCGCTTTGAGTGGTCAGTAAGACTAGAAAAGCGCTATATAAGTTCAGTCCATCAGTCCATTTAGGAGGTTGGCTCCCTTGTTTAGTGCAGAGTTGCGTACTTTAAAGCAGAATACTAGGAAACTGGAGAGAAAATGGCGCTCTACACACTTAAATGATTTCTTTATACCTTGGAAAAATAGTCTACTACAATCCTAGGTTTCTTTTTAGTACAGTTGTCAAACTGAGTCATAGCTCTGTTGAGCCAACTATTCCCCCTTCTCTCAGTAATGATGACTTTATGGGATTCTTCATAAGTAAAATAAATTCTATAAAGAATAAAATCATTGGCATTCTCCCAAACATGACTAACTCTCTCTCAGTAACTGAGGCAGTATCAGAAAGAACTGTAGAACCATGTTTATGTCTGTTCCATTCTGATTCTGTTGAATTTTCGGAATTATCACAAATATTACTTTCATCTAAACCCTCAACTTGTATGTTAGACCCAATACCAATCAAATTATTTAAGGAAGTGTTCCCTCTGGTTACTGGCCCTATCCTAGATATGATGAATCTCTCTTTAATAAATGGATATGTACCACAGGAATTTAAGGTTGCTGTAATTAGGCCTTTACTTAAGAAACCCTCCCTGGATCAAGATGATTTAGCTAACTACAGACCTATATCTAACCTTCCTTTCTTATCCAAAATTCGTGAGAAAATAGATGCTAATCAAGTATGTGAGCATCTAAACAGCAACAACCTGTTTGAGGAATTTCATCAGGTTTTAGAGCTCATCATAGCACTGAAACAGCACTGGTGAAAGTTACAAATGATATTCTAATGGCCTCAGATAATGGATCTGTGACTGTTCTGGTCTTGTTAGATCTCAGTGCTGCTTTTGACACAGTCGATCATAATATTCTCTTAGAAAGGCTCGAACATGTTGTAGGGATAAAGGGAACAGCACTAGACTGTTTTAAATCATATCTGTCCAACAGATTCCAGTTTTTCCATGTAAATGATAAATCATCTTTACACGGGTTACTTGTGGAGTTCCACAGGGTTCTGTGCTTGGGCTGATTCTCTTTACTATATATTTCACTAGCAAGGACCACGCCACAGATTGAGAATTTTAACAGTTTATTGAAGGCATGGAGAATTGAACAGTCTGAGGAGGGACATCGGAGACCCAGGGGAAGACTCAGTGTGGGGGTGCAGTCTTCGAGAAATCATCTTTCCGAGCCTGCGCAGAACCCCCTCAGACAAAAGCCTATACAATGTGCAAGGCACAGAGAAAGTCATCTCGAGGCCCTTTATGAGAGGTCGTTGCAATCCAATCAGATAAAAGTTTGTCTGAGTAAGGAATCCCAGCAGATTACCGAGTCGTCAACGCGGGGTTGAGCAGTTCCTCAGCAATCCCTTGTACTGAGCAAGGATGTAGCGACTGTGGAGAGGAAAAACTCCCCTTTAGCGGGAAGAAACCTCTGGCAGAACCTGGCTCAGAACAAGCGGTCGTCCGCCACGACCGTCTGGGGGTCTGAGGAGACAGAAAGCAGGGGGCGTTGTAGTTGAGCAGGACGCCGGACCGGATGAAGCTTGTTCTCCAACAGTCCGAGCCCACGACGGAACATCTGCGGGAACGGCTCGGGACCTAAACGAGAGATTGGAAGAGTTAGTAGAGGAGTGAACAGGGGCACAGAATGTGGAGGCTGTGTCCGATGGACGCTGCTGAGAAAAAGGGGGGAAGGGTAGAAGGGGCGGGTCGGCAGTTACCCAGGAGAGAAGGAGCGGGTCGGCAGTTACCCAGGAGAGATGAAACGGGTCGGCAGTTACCCAGGAGAGATGGAACGGGTCGGCGGTTACCCAGGAGAGATGGAACGGGTCGGCGGTTACCCGGAAGAGAGGGAACGGGTCGGCAGTTACCCGGAAGAGAGGGAACGGGTCGGCAGTTACCCGGAAGAGAGGGAACGGGTCGGCAGTTACCCGGAAGAGAGGGAACGGGTCGGTAGTTACCCGGAAGAGAGGGAACGGGTCGGCAGTTACCCGAAAGAGAGGGAACGGGTCGGCAGTTACCCGAAAGAGAGGGAACGGGTCGGCAGTTACCCGAAAGAGAGGGAACGGGTCAGCAGTTACCCGAAAGAGAGGGAACAGGTCGGCAGTTACCCGAAAAAGAGGGAACGGGTCGGCAGTTACCCGAAAGAGAGGGAACGGGTCGGCAGTTACCCGAAAGAGAGGGAACGGGTCGGCAAGACCCTGCAAAGAGCGGCGACGGGTCGGCAAGACCCTGCAAAGAGCGGCGACGGGTCGGCAAGACCCTGCAAAGAGCGGCGACGGCTCAGCAGGTACCCGGAACCTAGAGGGAGGGGAAGGGAGGGGCGAAACAATCGAGCCAAACGAGGGATGAAGAGCGGGCAGAGCTTATAAGTGTATCGTGATGTGATTAGAGATGTAGGACAGGTGCGGGGTACCGGAAGAGTTGATTAAGACTAATTACGAAGTGGATCTGAAACGTGGTCCCTGCTCCCGAACCTAAGTCAACAAGTTAACTCCATTTCACTAGCAAGGACCACGCCACAGATTGAGAATTTTAACAGTTTATTGAAGGCATGGAGAATTGAACAGTCTGAGGAGGGACATCGGAGACCCGGGGGAAGACTCAGTGTGGGGGTGCAGTCTTCGAGAAATCATCTTTCCGAGCCTGCTCAGAACCCCCAAAAGAGGTCTTGATAAAATGATTAACTGAAAGGCGAATGCACGTGGTGTAGATCAGATTATTTCGGATCGATATGCTGAAGGAATGCCAGCAGGCTAGAACCTGGGTTAATGTCGTCAGAGATCCCTGATCCCTTATAGGGACTTAGGTCAGAAAACCCCAAAAGTCTGGAGAGATAGGCCTGGTAATCAGTGGGCATGACATAGACGGTATAGATTTTGAGTAATTAACAGAGAAGCGAATGTGCGCGGTGTAGATCATACAGATTATTGCGGATGTAGGATCGGTAGGCGGAAGAGGACCAGCGGCCCAAGATTTGGATAACGTTGTCCGATATACCTGACCTAGCGGCTGAGGTAGCTGCACCTATGCGTATGGAATGGACAGAATATGGATCAGGGGAGATACCGGACCGGTGGAGGATCTGGCGAAAGTGACTGGCAAACCAGAACCTAGTAGCGGGGCTACCAGACTCTGTAATGAACAGCGGGTCGAATGGAGAGGCGTTGGCGGATAGTCGAGACTGGACGTAGTGAGTAATAGGTTCATATGGACTGAGGATAGAAGTGAGACGGAAAAGGTGTATTAGGACGGAGGTACCGAGCTGATCGGTTTTACTTCTGCGAAGGTTGTAAATGATTGTGTCCTGACTATGAATGGAGATGTCCGAGAGACATGGATGAATGGAAGGGTCGTGTTTGGAAGAAGTAGGGGCGAACTCGGAACAACGCAGGAAACCAAAATAAGCAAGTAGGAGCATGGAACGAAGAGTTAAGTCGACGAAGGGGATAGGTAACCTGAATGAAGCGTGAGAATGCAGCGGGTAAGGAGGTCGGAGGTGAGCGGTAAACGATGAGCGGCGGTGGGTTTTTCTAACTTTTTAAGACCTTTTAACAACATAGGAAGGTGACTGTGGTCGAGGGCTGGACAGGGGCTACCTGTTGCCAATTTGACGAAGAAGCTGATCCCTGACAGATATGATTTAATTGTGGATACACGGATTTGCTGGATCGAATGGGAGTGAGAGATGAACTGGCAGATAGACAGGGCAGTAAGTGAGGGAAAAGGGAGACTGTACATTACGTGAAAAGTTTTGAAAGCGTTCCAGCCGGACAAGTAAACAGAGAGGGAACCGGGTGAGAGGCTGTCGATGATGGAGGTCTGGGAGATGGTGGTGAGATTGCGGAGTTGTGCTGTCAGTTGAAGATGGTGGCCGAAAATGGTGGTATCGGTGTTGGATTGAGGTCCGCAGCGGGAGCCAAGGATCTGAACTTCTGAAAAGAGAAACGTGAAAGAGAATCAGCTATGAAGTTTAGGTGACCAGGGATATGGGCAGCACGGAGAATGAACTGCTGTTGGGCTGATATGAGAGTGAGTCTGCGGATGAATTGCATGATAGCTGGGGAACGAGAGCGACTTTTATTAATAATTTCGACTACTGCTTCGTTATCGGAGTGGATGACGATTGATTTCTGAGACCACTCGTGTCCCCAAAGAAGGGCTGCTATTACGATGGGGTAAAGCTCGTGAAGAGCGGAGGAAGGGAGGGTGGCCTGGGGCTGAATGGAATCGAACTGCGGGGGCCAAACTGAAGCGAACCACCTCCCTTGGTAGTAGCCTCCGAAAACGACGGAAGGTGCAGCGTCTGTATAGAGCTGAATATCCTCGGGGAGGGAAATGAAATCGTTATAAAAGAAGGAGATACCATTCCAGGAGGAGAGGAAATCGTGCCAGAGCCGCATCTCTGTGCGGCAGGGCCCTGTAAGGGCGAGCCGATCGTGGAGACATGGCACGCTAGCGGCGGTGGACAGGAGGTGAGACACGAAGGACCTACCCTTGGGAATGATGCGGACGGCGTAGTTAAGATGACCCAGGAGTGAGAGCAATTGCTGTTTTGAGCAAGCTTTAGCGAGCATAAAGTTTGAGAGGATGAGGGAGATCCGATGGACCTTCTCGAGTGGCAGAGAAGCCTGAAAAGAGACCGAGTCGAGGGTGATGCCCAGAAATTCCAGAGTAGTAAGGGGGCCCACAGTCTTCTCGTTGGAGAGAGGGACTCCTATATCAGAGAAGGCTGTGGTGAGAGCGCGAAGCCCTGAATGGGGCGGAGAGGAAGCGGGGGTGATGACCAAGAAGTCGTCCAGGAGGTGAAGGACGTATGGTAGACGGTATGAGTTAAGCAGTACCCAGCAGAGGGCTTCGGAGAGTGAATCGAAGATTCTAGGACTGCTTCTGTAGCCGAAAGTGAGCCGAACCGCGAAGTAATAAGCCCCTTTCCAGCAGACGCCGAAAAAACGCCAAAAATCTGGGTGAAGGGGAAGGACCTTGAATGCGCTAGTTATATCCGCCTTGGCAAGCCAAGAGCCCCGGCCCGCCAGGCGAATAAGGCTAATGGCATGATCGATGGAAGCGTACTGCATGGAAAAGTCGGGGAAGGGGATGAGGCTATTAATGCTAGGTACGGGAGAACTATGAGGTGCGGACAAGTCGATAATCAATCGCTTTTTGCCGGAATACTTCCGGGTGGCGACGCCCAAGGGGCTAACCCGGAAAATCGGGAAAGGGGAGTGACTGAACGGGCCGATCATGAACCCCTCCTTTACCTCCTTACGGAGGAGAGAGTCGACAGTGTCGGGTTCAGAGATGGCAGACCGCAGGTTAGGGCAAAGGGCTGAACTATCGGGGAGAATCTCTATGCCGGGGTGGAACCCGTGGGTAAACCCCTGGACCAGAAAATTGACAAACTCCCTATCAGGATGGCTGGCCAGGGCGGAGACGAGGGCCCTCACCTTAATGGGTGTGCCGAGGTGGCGGATTAGTCAATCGGGCATCGGGGTCGGGTTATGGGGGCAGGAGCTCCTGGAGTGAGCCCCGCCGCAAAAGGACCAGCAGTGCAGGAACATGCAGCTCGAGGAAGAGCAGCCATGCATATTAAAATTGTTGCAGACCATCCGGCCCCCTTGGTAGAGCAGAGGACGGCCATATTTGTCGACGCCCCCGAGGGCTGGGGTTCTGGCCTTGGGCCTAGGGAGGGGTTTGGGAATGAGCGGAGTGGGAGGGGCGGCGGCCGACAAGCGGTCGGGAGCCCCCGAGCTACGGGCCGCTGGAGCCTTGGGCCGGAGGGGGTTAGATAAGACGCAACCAGTGGCAGGGTGGGAGGGGGCGCCGCAAAGGCTGCAGGACAAAGAAGCCCGGGCTGCGAAAGTGCGGCAGTAGAGCTCCGAGTCGAGCTCGCCCCAGTAAGTCCCCTGATTGAACTGGGCGAGTCGGCCTGCGGCCTGGGAGGAGAAAATGTTATGATAAGAGTAAAACCAGGTGCCCCCGAACCGGAGAGCTAGGTCCAGGACGATGGACAGATAGTCGTCCAGCTCAGCCCGCCGGTCGGGGTACGCCGAGCAGATTGTATCCCGGTAAAGGGAAAAGGCTAGGGCAAACTCGACAGGGGTAAGATCCCTGGAGCGGGAGTTGATGGGCGGCGCTAACTGCATGGGCCCTGGAGTGGTTAATATCTCCCGTGGCTGGCCCGAGAGGCCCAGGGAGGGATGAAGGAGGAGGGCTAGGTCGACGTGGTTACCTTGGAGAATTTGCTGACGCAGCGTGGGGGAGACCGGGGAAGGGCGGAGGATGGAGGAAGCAGGCCGAACGGGGGGAAAGGCTGTGGAGAGAGAATAAGGGTTTGACCCTAAAGGATGAATGACCAGGGGAGGTAGAGGTATGTTGAGGGCGGAGGGAAAGGGGGGGGTGGGGAGAGGGTCAGCGAGGGGCTGAGAACGGGACGACGGGGGGGGTTGAGGAGCCGACGGAGCGGCGGGCGTGGGAAAGGAAAGGGGGGGGTTCGCTGAAGGAGGAGGGGGGGCCGAAATGGAGCTAGAAGGAGGGACAGAAAAAAAAAAAGATGAATGGACTCCAGCAGGAGGCACAGCTTGAGAAGACAGGGAGGAAAAATAATTCGCTAAAGAGGAAGCAAAGTCCTGGAAAGGAGGGAGGAGCTAAGAAACTGGTTGTAGTTGCGGCACGCCCCCACAGGAGGGTGCCGGTGGGCGCGGGGGCCCGATACCCGACTGCGAGGTAGAGAACGCGCTATCCTGTTGGGAAGTCCCCCCGCCGGAAAACAATCGAGCCAAACGAGGGATGAAGAGCGGGCAGAGCTTATAAGTGTATCGTGATGTGATTAGAGATGTAGGACAGGTGCGGGGTACCGGAAGAGTTGATTAAGACTAATTACGAAGTGGTACGAAGTGGATCTGAAACGTGGTCCCTGCTCCCGAACCTAAGTCAACAAGTTAACTCCATATATATATATATATATATATATATACTTCCTATTGGTAAAATAATTAGACAAAATGGTATGAATTTCCACAGTTATGCCGATGATGCACAATTATATTTATCCATAAAACCCCATGAAACCAATCAGTTAGGTAGATTACAAGTTATTATGTCTGGAAGACATAAAAACTTGGATGACTCTGAATTTTCTGCTTCTAAATTCAGACAAGCAAGAGGTTGTTGTCTTTGGACCAGAACCTTTAAAAAGGAAACTGCTAGGTGAATCACTTCATCTGGGTAGCATTAATTTGGCCTCTGGTAATAATGTAAAGAATCTTGGTGTAATTTTTGACCAAGAAATAACTTTTAAATCTCATACTAAACAGGTTTCCAGGATATCTTTCTTTCACCTCCGGAATATTGCTAAAATTAGAAACATCCTGTCCAGGAGTGATGCAGAGAAACTAGTCCATGCATTTGTGACTTCGAGGCTGGACTACTGTAATTCCTTATTATCAGGAAGTCCACAAAATGCAATCAAAAGCCTTCAGTTGATCCAAAATGCTGCAGCAAGAGTTCTGATGAATATTAAAAAGAGAGATCACATTTCTCCTGTTTTGGCTTCTCTCAATTGGCTCCCTGTTAAATCCAGAATAGAGTTTAAGATCCTCCTCCTTACGTATAAAGCCCTTAATAATCAAGCTCAATCGTACATCAGAAATCTGATTGTTCCATATGTTCCTAACAGAGCACTTCGTTCTCAGAATGCAGGTCTACTGGTAGTTCCTAGGATTTCAAAAAGTAGAATAGGAGGCAGATCTTTTAGTTATCAGGCTCCTCTCCTGTGGAACCAGCTCCCAGTTTTAGTTTGTGAGGCAGATACTCTGTCTGTTTTTAAGACTAGGCTTAAAACCTTCCTTTTTGATAAAGCTTATAGTTACTTATATAGACACTAGACCTTATAATCCCTCTCCGATTTCTAACAGTAATGTATTAATTTACCAGAATAAAATGATTAGAGAATTGAACAAAGGTTGAATCATGAATCAGGACAGAAAAAGATTTACACCAGGTTTTAAGGCTAGAAAGTGATGGACAAAGATAATGCCAGAGTCTTCGGAAGAGCGGGCCTTTATCTACTCCAGTTATATCACTTACCAATAATATTATCTCTCTAATACATAGATTCTGGAGAGGGCGCAGTCCTATGAGCAAGGAGAGATGCATAAGCACTACAATACTTACCCATTTACCTCCTTCTTTCCTCCTGGATTTCCAGGCAGGGAGTAGAGGGAGATGGAGTGTTCAGCCCGATCCGGTGAGGGGAGGATGCAGCCCGGTCCGGCAGCCCTCCTCAACTCACACTGTACATTGCTAATAGACTTAAGAATTAGGAAAAAAACATTATCCTTTTTCAGATTCAACTGACCCTAACAGACCTTCCACTTTTCTACTACTCTCCAGATATATTTCTCCTAATTTTAATGCAATTGTTAACCCAGTTTTCTCTCAGTGTTTTTCTCCCCAAAGAAGCTCTACCCGGTCTGGTACCCTGCTCAGCTATAATGCCTTCTGCTGGATGGGGAGCGTTGGTCCAGATGATGCTCAAAGTCACCGAGCATCCTCCATGCTTTATCTTCTCTGTCTTCTCAGACCCCCAGATGGTCGTGGCAGATGACCGCTTGTACTGAGCCATGCTCTGCCAGAGGTTTCTTCCTGTTAAAGGGGAGTTTTTCCTCTCCACTGTCGCTACATGCTTGCTCAGTATGAGGGCTTGCTGAGGAATTGCTGTGGTTGGAGTCTGCATGATCCGGGCACAACCTCACGCCGATGACTCAACGCAATCTGCTGGGATTCCTTACAAATAAAACTTAACTGATTGGAATGTTTGTATAATTGTATTGAGATTATTTTTGTTGTAAAGTGCCTGGAGATGACATTTGTTGTGAACTGGCGCTATATTAATAAAAGTGAATTGAATTGAATTAAACAGGGCTGGTGTGAATGCACCCTTAGGTTGTATTCAGACCTGCACTGTTTAGTCCACTTTAAACGGACCAGAGTATGATGTAGACCATGATGGCTCTGGGGAGAAAGGATTTCCTGTAGCGGTCTGTGTTGCAGCGAAACTTAAGAAGCCTCCGACTGAAGATACTCTGTTGCTGTAGGACTGTCTCATGGAGAGGATGCTCAGGGTTGTCCATGATCTTTTTAATTTTATGAAGAATCCTTCTTTGCATTATAATCTCCAGTTGTTCCACAGTCGTCCCTATAAAAAGATAAACAGCACAGGACATTAGCTTCAGTCTGAAATTCCTGCGCTTACCTCTGATCGCTCAGTCATTGTTCCAACCTTTTCTCTGATCGTAACCACGCATCAGCTCAACAAACCGCGTCACCACACATCTGGAAAACTTTGCCCCAGTCCGCCTGCTCTGTCTCTCTCCATTTTCTGCTCCAGTTCTCGGATCTCATCCGCGGCTCGGCCCCATAGTTCGGCCCGGTGCTCGCTCAAATCCTAGCATTGTCAACGCCTTGTCATCTTGATTCGGCTCTCCTCCGCGTCTGGAACGCCGAAACATCTCTTCGCCCTGGCATCCATCCCCGCAGCTCTGATATCCATATGATTTCACAGCTGTTTACCTGCTTTTCCAGGTCTTTGCATGAAGCTCCGCCCATGTTATCGCTGTCCAATAGCAGCACCGATCGTTACACACAAGGATGTGTTTACAAAGTATAGTCCACTTACAAAAATTAACAGTCTGAATAGAAACCGCACCTAAAGAAAAAAATATATTTTGCCTTTGGTCCGGACCAAACAACCGGACCAAAGGACTTTTCAGGTCTGAATACATCCTTAGACTTCAGTTTATCCCAAGGTGGTGTTTGTATCCCACTAATGTGAGTGGATGCATTTTTAACATATTAAGAATCATTACGGAAACATTTTGCCCTCAAATGGTCAGAATTGTGCCCACATGTACGTCATTTTAGGCTATTTTCATACTGAATCCCTAAATTTATATGGCTTTCGTGTGTTATATCCAAATTCATAATCTCTATTTTTTTATCAGTATGAGTTCTGCAGAGTTAAGATAGTGTTAAGAAATGTTTGTTTATCTAGAACCCTGATTCTTCTAAAAGTGGAAAGACGTAATTACGTAACATTTACCAAGAAAATTCACATACACAGACAAAAAAGAAACCAATGCAGCATAACAGTTTTAAGGAGAGACAGAAAATAACTGACCAATGCTCAACAGACCCAATAGTCTATATATATATTTTTTATTTTCAGTCCAACACATCTTTGTCTTCAGGGGACATCTGTGCATTATGGAATGTACTATGTGACCCTGCTAAAAATAAAAATGAATGTTTCTCCATGTGTAAAACAATCAGACATAATGAGAGACAGGCTGCTCGAGATGTTGACAGGTGTTTGTGAGGTTATCCATATGTGTCAGGTTTTACCTCTGACAGCCTTACCAGGATAAATGCTGGCCTTTCACCTATGTGCATGTGGGTGAAACCGTGTGTTTGTGTGTGTAGTGTCCTTGGAGCGTGGCAGAAGATTGCATTATCATGTATGGCCTGTCTTTGGCTGACCACCAGAATCCCTGATGCCATCTGACACGCAGACAAATCAGTCATCCATGTAAAGTTATACTGAGTTGCAGTGAAGGAAAAACATGTTGCTGCTTGGCAGCCATTCAAATACTCTATTTGTAGTAAAACCACCAGGGAAAGGGATGGAAAAGCAAAAAGCGACTTCATCTTCCCCCAAAATAAAACATCTAGGTCATTTGTAGTCCAGTGAATAGAGTTACTTTTACAATTAAATTAGATGAGATACAAAGAAAAAAACACCATTAGAACTGTCTATATTTTAAAATTAAAATAAGACCTTATGTCATTATCGTGGTATTTAGCAAATAGAAAACATTTAGGTCATTTTGACTGACCTAAACAAGTTTAGTGTAAATTAACAGCTTAATGTGACTTTTTATTTTGTATATGTAAAATGCTGGTTTCAACTGTATATGACAACATTTAAGCTAGTGTTATACATAGTTTTTTATTAAGTCTAGATTTGTTCTTTTAAAAATGTTTCCTATTGATTTGATGTAATATTATTATCTTATATTCAATTAAAAAATACCTTATATATACCTAAGTGAATTAAAATATTATATATAACTGATATCAATCTTTAAGGCTTCATTTTGGATGGTGATGCTGTGGCCAGTAAGTGTCTAAAACTACCCTTAGCAGTCAGTCTTACAACGAATCTAAAGAGACCTCTGATTGAATACTGTTGTATGTACCTTTCAGATAATGAAAAGGTACAGATAGTTACAAGGTGGTCCGATATTTAGACTGTGTTAATGTCTTTTTTGTTCCTCTTTTGTACCCCTATTTCTGAAAGTGTATAAGCGGAAAATCCTTACAATTCACAGAAATGTCAGGAGTGCAGGAACACTCAAGGTTGTTTTTAAGAGCAAAATATCAGTGATAAACTTTTGTCCTTTGTGAAATCTCTGATGCTCGGTCTTGTTTCCTTGTTCCTCTTACCTGTTCTCCTTTTACTAGGTTACCCATCTTCCTGTTTCATTTTTTTCCTACTCAAGACTACTATCTCTTGGATGACTGAGAATCTACACAAACATTATTTTCCTTCTCACATTCCTCTGTCAAAATTACTCGCCTATCAGTAACCCACTTTAGTACCTCTGAACATTGTTGTTTGATCTTCATGACCTCTCCTAGATATCTACCAGGCCGCCATTCAAACTAGACACCACTCATTCCTCCCTGGCGTCTTCACAACAGCAATCTTAAAGTTACAGTGAGTAGTTTTTGCAGTACATCTTTGAAAATATCCACTTACATATTATGTAATAATTGTAAAAAAATTGGTGATATTGTAAAATATGACTTTAAAAAGCAGTTTTAAAATAAATAGGAGCTGGTCCTATTTTCACGAGAAAGCCATATTAGATGACGTCTTTACTTCTACAAGAGCCCGGACGGACAAAGCGCACGGAACACGCCCGCTATTAAGACATTGATTTTCCCTCAAAATGCAAAAAGGTATTGTCATAAATACATTTTTACCTCTTTGTTAGTTCCAAGCGATGAAAGAGAGACTGATGTGCTCGTCATGTTGCTGCAAATAGATAATTCTCAGGGAATTGAGTGTTTGAAAACAGCACTAGTTGGACCTCCGTTGTTGATTATCTTACTTGAAGACACAGATACCACACGCTTGTGATAATTTAGGTATGCACTGCCCCCTACTGGCAGGAAATTACACACTGTGCCTTTAAAGATGCTCAACATTAACAGGATTTCCTCACCCTTATCAATAGTCGCCTATTTGCTTCTCTCTACTGTCTTCCAGTCCTTAGCCCCTATCAGATAAAGAAATATCCTTACTCATTTCCTTATTACATACAATTTCTAAATTTTACTGGTCTCCTCAAAACTTCTGTGCATGTGGGGTCAGACAATTACCAAAAACCATGATAATAAAGGCTTGAAAACATCAGTGTGTTTGGGAATAACTTTGTGTTTTACACGTTTCGGTGTGTGTTCATGTACATCTAAATAAAGGTATGGCAATAATAAAGCTAATACCTTGACAAGAGTGGTATCCTTTAACCAAGGTTACATGTTTAGTAGTTTATTAAGTGAGCCTCAGTCTGCGATGCTAGGTGGCAATAGGCACCCTTTTACGTTTGTATTCTTGTGTTTGTCCTATTGTGTCACATAAACACTTGACCCCGAATAGTCAAAAATGTGATGCATCGATAGGTGGAGCCTGATTCGACCACCGTCTCAAAGTCGAATCATAGCAGAGCAAACGAGCATCATTTCATTTTGGCATTATAGAAATGCTCAATGTCTAATTGCAAACAAAATTATTAGTTATATACAAGCTTCTAACTTGACAGACCTATTAACTCAATTGTAAATAAAAGAAAACAAGGG